>SNQJ01S0146865.1:1597-11623 GCA_010110895.2 Picea sitchensis | reverse complement strand
TCCCAGTTTGGGTTTCCAGGTGAAAAATCTCTGTGTAATGTTTGTGTTTGCCATTGTATCTTTTCTGTTCTTTTCTGAATATCAGTTTGCAGTAGATATTGTACAAGGTTAGAATTTACATGCCTTCACACTCCTTGTGTGGCACTATGCACTCCTTGCACCATAATATCAGAAGAGAAACAATTGAAACTTAAATAATATCAGTAGTTCATTCACCTAATCATTAAATGCACACATAAGCATAACAACACATAAAGCAAGTAAACACAACATTACCTAATTACTCAAAATAAAACATGTGCAAGGACCTTAAAGTAATTCTTCTCTATTAGATTCATTCAAAGAAATATTTACACTGTGTTCTTGCAATTCTCCAACAAGCTTTCAGTAGCAACAATAACAATTCTCAGCAGCAAAATACAATAATCTTCAACAACACTTACAATATTCTTCAACAACATCATTTAGCATAGATTACATGTATTTACACATGAAGGGGATTATCGAGCCTTCCCTCCAGCCTATCTAAGTGCCATCGTATCATAATTAAAACATTCTCCTACTTAGCCTTATTACAATAAATGAGAATTTACAATATAGATACGAGTCGATGCTCAATATTTGTACAATTCTATGGATAATTAAAGAAATTACAATCTCCTAAAGTATTTACAATGTCTCTAGCCTCAAGATCATATGGAGCCTTTAATTACAATCACTTTCAAAATATTAATATGATGTGATCCCCTTGAAATCCAAATCAGTTTGAATGCGTGCATTGGATGCTAATTCATCTTCCACTTGGCCTCATTGAATGATGATGGTGATGCTCCTGCATCATACTCCTCTAGACAAAAATATTCATGGCCTCATGTCCATGAGATCCTCCACTGTCTTTCCATGCTTTTGGATATCATCTTCAGTTAACCAACTGGCATCTTCTACTGGATGATCTTTCCACTTAACCAGATACTCATAGGAAATTTTAATCCTAGTCTTTTTAGCAATTCTTTGGTCTAGAATATTCTCTATTTGTGGATTCTTTGTTGTGGGCATCTGTTGCTTCCACTGAATCTCCTCATGATCATCTATCCCTTCTTTATTATCCATCATGTAAGGGAATAAGTCTGCAACATTTAATATTGGTGATATTCCAACGTCCTCTGGTAATTCAATCTCATAAGAATTCGCAACAAATTTTCTAAGGATCTTATAAGGTTATATCTTCTTCATCTTCAACTTGTTACATTTCCCTTTCGTAAATATTTCCTTCCTCATATGTGCTAATATTTTGTCTCCAATTTCAAAATTTACCTCTCTTCTCCTTTGGTCTATTTGGCTCTTATAATTTTGGCTGTTATTTTGTAGTTGTCCCTTGATCTGGTCGTGCAGCTTCTGCATCTCAGCAACAAAGTCCTCTTCTCTTGCACTTCGTAACTCATCCTGTCCAAAATATATCAACTCTGAAATTCCTCTCAGATGCATTCCATATATTTGAAATGGGATCTTAACAATACTACTATTCAGTGAGTCATTATATGCAAAATCTTCTTGGGGCAGCATTTGATCCCATTGGTTATTATGTTTAGTGACCACACTTCTTAACAGGTTACCTAAACTTCGATTCACCACCTCAGTTTGTCCATCTATATGAGGATGATATGTTGAACTGAAAGACAAACTTTTCCCCAGCTTCTTCCACAAGGTTCTCCAAAAGTGTCCCACAAATTTAGTATCTTTGTCTGAGACTATACTTCTGGGAAACCCATGCAATCTCATGATCTCCTTGAAAAACAGGTTTTCTATGTGAGTAGCATCATTTGTTTTGTGACACAATATCAAATGTTCCATCCTTGAAAATCTTTCAACCACCACAAATATTGAAGCACATCCTCTTTGGGTTCTTGGTAATCCTAGAACAAAATCCATGCTTATGGCATCCCACAGCCTATCTGGAATAGGTAACAGTTGATACAATCTAGTGTTTTGTTGCTTTCCTTTTTCATATTGGAATATTCTGCATATTTTCACAAATTTCTTCACATCAGATCTTATACCTAGCCAATAGTATGAATAACTCAATTGCACATATGTTTTATCATGGCCAAAGTGTCTAGCCAATCCTCCACTATGTTTCTCTTTCAACAAGTTATCCCTCATTGAACATTTTGGGATACACAATTGACTTCCTTTGAATAACATCCCATCTTGGATTAGGTACTCCATCCACCTATTTATGTCCCTTAGCAAAGGGTTTTCACATGCTTCATAAGATTCTTTGAAATATAAATCTTCTTGATACATTTCCTTGAAGTGTTCAAATCCCAAGGTCTCCACTTGAAATTCTTGCAAGATCAAACATCTCCTGATCAAAGCATCTGAAACTTTGTTAGCACTTCCACTAATATGATTAATAAAAAAAGTAAAATCTCCATGAATTCTATCCATTTGGCATGTCTCTGGTTCAACTTCTCTTATCTGGTTATAAACTATAAATCTTGATTGTTCAAATACAAGACAAACTCCTTCAGGATAAGATAATGCCTCCATTTTTTCAAGGCTTGAATTACAACGTAAAATTCCTTATAATATGTGGAATCATTTATCTTAAAATCATTCATCTTCTCACTGAAACAAGCAACAAGCTTATTGTCTTGACTTAAAACTGCGTCAATGGCTACTCCACTTGCATCACATTTTGCTTGAAAGGTCCTCTTAAAATCTGGTAGAACTAGAATAGGTTGTTCTATTATTTTTTCCTTCAACACTTTAAATCCTTTCTCAAGTTATTATGTCCAATTAAAAGATCTATGTTCCTTATTTGTGGTGTCCAGTATGGGTGGACAAATACTGTTGAAATTCTTGATGAATTTCCTGTAAAAACTCACCAATCCATGAAAACTTCTGACTTTGAACACACTTCTTGGAGAAGGCCATTCTCTGATTTCCCTCACCTTCTTTGGATCCGTCTTCAACTCATTTAAAGATATTATGAACCCCAAATATACAAGTTTTGTTTTCATGAAAGAATATTTCTTCAAATTCACCAAAAGATTCTCTTGATGTAACCTCCTCAACACCATCTTCAAGTGTATGAGATGCTCCTCTTTAGTCTTACTAAAAACTAGAATATCATCTAAATAGACAATCAAAAACTTACCAATAAAATCCTTGATTACTTCATTCATCAACCTCATAAATGTACTCAGGGCATTGGTTAAGCCAAATGGCATAACAAGCCACTCATACAATCCTTCATTTGTCTTAAACATTGTCTTCCACTCATCTCCCTCTCTCATTGTTATCTGATGATAGCCACTCTTCAAGTCTATATTGGAAAAATAACTAGCTCCACTCAAGCAATCCATTAAATCATCTATTTTGTGTAAAGGGAATCTATACCTGATGGTTATCTTGTTGATGGCTCTTGAATTTGTGCACATTCTCCAACCTCCATCTTTCTTTGGACTCAACACAGTTGGTAAAGCACACAGACTCAAACTTTTCCTGACCAAACTTTTATCCAAAAACTCTTGGACTAGATTCTTTACCTCTTCATTCTCTTGAGGGGTCAATCTATATGCTACTTTGTTTGGAAAACTTTCTCCTAGAATAAGGTCAATATGATGCCCGATAATCCGGATGGTTGGTAAAGTGTGAGGCATTTCATCCACCACAATATCAACAAATGCATCTAACAACTCTTGGAATTCACAGGAAAATCATTCATAGAAGTGCTTGTAAGGATGACTCTTGGCTTACCTACAATAGAAAACTGCATCTCCTATTCTTTCTTTACTTCTTTCAAGAGTTCCTTCCCACTCATGTGAACTATACTAGGACTAGCTTCTTCTTTAACTCTTTTGTCTTCTATTAGCAATAGCATATGATTACACCCATTCTTCTCAAGGGTATAAGTGTTCTTCCTCCCATCATGTATGACATTCCTGTCATATTTCCATGGTCTTCCCAATAGAACATGACAAATATCCATGGGTATAACATCACATAAGACTTCATCTTTCTAACCACCTATTTTAAATTCAACTTTACATTGTTAACTTACCATTGATTGGTGTCCTTTCTGAAACCACGATAATCTGTATGGATTTGGATGTGTAGTCATATCCAGCTTCATCTTTTCCACCATCTCCATGGATACTAAAATTATTAGTACTCCCACTGTCTATGATCACCTTGCATACCCTATCTTTTGTCTTGCAAGCAGTTTTGAACAAACTGTTCCTCTGGAATGATTCTCTTACATCTTTATTTGGCTTCACGAGAAATTTACTCATCATGAGTGATCTTCCTTCTTATGTTGCTTCTGTCTTCATCTCTTTATCGGAATTCCTTTTCTACGCTTCATAAACATGAGATTATCCAGTTCCTATATTCTTCTTCTCAGGGCATTCCCAAGACATGTGCCCTATCCTTCCACAGGCATAACACTTCACTTCTCATCCTCTGCCTCTTCCTCTTCCTCTAGGAAAAGAGTTTATTCCACTAGAGTGTCCTCCTCTAGAACTTCTGCCTCTCTCTATCTGACTGTGATACTTTCCAGCTTCAGCTCTGGGTTTCTGGAATTTTTCTCTCACGGTTCCTCTACCTCTGTTAGGACTTCTTCCTTTTTTCGTTGACTCTGCTTTCTAGCCAACATTTATTCTTCTTTCAGGGCTACCTGATAAGAATCTTCTATAGTTCTCATTGTCATCATGTTGATTTCATCTTGGATTTCATATCTTAGGCCATTTACATACCTGGCAACTTTTTCTTCATCATTCTCCCTATGTCATGCCCTTATGTTCATCTTGTAAAACTCTTCGGTGTACTCTTTCATTGAAAAACCTTTCTTTCTCAGATTCTGTAACTTTCTGAACAGATTTATCTGATAATCGTTGGGTATGAACTTATCTTTCAACTTTGCTACCATTCTATCTCAATTCTTAATTTTAGACTTACATTTGCATCTTTTGTCAGCTTGCAATTCATCCCACCATAAAGTTTCATGTCCATTTAACTTGGTCACAACGTGCTTCACCTTCTTCTCATCATCAATCTCCTCATAGTAAAAGTACCTATCTAAAGCACTTATCCAGTCAAGTAGTTATTCAACGTCCAAATTACCTTCATACATTGGGACTTCCATTTTTTCTTTGGCTCCCATTTTAACAACATCTCTCAACAATCGCTCCTCTGCTTCTTGTTCTCCTACAACTTCTTCTACTTCAACATATTCACTCTCATATTCATTGATTTCACCAACTTCAGGTGCTCTTCTATGTTTTTTCTCGATGGTGTCGAATCTTGCATGAAGTTGTCTCATTTCCTCTTCCATGACTGCATTGACTACTAGTCTATCTTTGCGTCTTACGGGTGGCATGATTCCAAATTTCTTTTCTTTACAGATCTTAAAACCTGGCTCTAATACCACTTGAGGCAAAACCCCCATTGCTCCTAGGGGCCTACGCGACCTCTCAGTCTAAGGATCGTTTGACTCAGGGAGCTGGATTATCTCTCAGGCTACTGCTGAGCCCTTGAACACTTTTCCACATGCCTTTTTCCTGTTCCCCGTGCGTAAGATCACAGTTGCGAGGGTCCTATTATACCAACGGAGTCCTCTATGTGACTATGAACCAAAACCGAGGGCCAATGTTCTCTTTACCGAAGAATTCATAGCTTTAGAGCATCGGGCTTCAAGAGTTCCAATGGCTACAAATCACAATCCTCCCAAACGTCGAATTCACAAACAGGCGAAAAATCGATGGAAATCAATGGCTTCAAATTATGCACTGAGATCTACTACTCAAGGAAGCTTCGATACTCTAGGCTTCAAGAGTCTTCCCTACTCCAACACCCAATACTTTCGGAGTCTCGAACTCTAAAATATCATATCATATGGTTGTTGTCCACCTCAGATCAATGGTCCATGTTTACTTTGTGCTCCAGGCTTCGGAGTTCTCCACACCACAAACCCTCAAATCCTTCGGAGTGTCAAACTAGAGAAATCGCGAAGAGTTCTCAATCAACGGTCCACGTGTCCACACCAACGGACAATTGGGATCAAATATGGCCTTCGAGCCTTTGGGATTTATCAACGCAAAACAACTTTCACCTCTGTTTCCCCAAATTGTCGAACTACCAGTGATCTGTTGACATGTGTCCTTGTAAATGGATGGTTCAAATTTACTCTAGATCCAAAGGACTTCGGGAAACTTGTTTCCTTTGCGCCTAAGCTTGAAATATTTGAACTCACGAAGTCTGAAGGAATTCAATGGTAAAATCCCGTGCACCTTTTTTGGATCTAATAATCGCAAGGATCTTGGCTCCTCCCAATTGGATCTTGTCCACTCGACCTTCAAATAAGATAAACTCCTCTCTCCAAGGAATTTTTCCTGCTATTCCCCCTGATCTTTTCTAACTTCAAATGACTTAAACTTGGGTGCATGGTTTTGCGCTACTTCTCCTAATATTTCTCTCTCAATACGACTTGAACCTCCGACACACTCCTTGCGATTCTCTGAATACTTCAAAAGACTTCAGACTTAACAATTTTTCGAAAATCCCCTTGCGCACTCCTTGCCTCAAAACTTTCTCAACACTTGGCTAAGTGTCGGCCCTGTGCACACCTTGCATGGGTATTCTCAAGATCCTACTCTCCACTAAGAATATGTGCACTCCTGGAACTTGCTCTGCAAAACATCACGCTATCTCTTCTGAGTTCTGTGCAGACTTCCTTCTGCAACTTTTCTCGGCTTGAAAACCTCTAAGGTTCCAAGTTCCTCTACATCCTTCAGTGGACTTCTTCTTTCCCCCTGGTAGTCTGTCGCTCTACTCTCTAAGCTTGTAAGGAAAAATCACAACACCTTAGGTGCACTCCTTGTGCTTGGCTCAGCTCTTCGATGACCTCTCCCTTAACCTTATGGAAAGGTTTAAGGCATCTCCTTTCCTTTATCGACGCACTTCTTGCAAATCCTTCCTTCACCAGAATGTTCAACAATTCTGGGATTATTCAACACATTCAACTGTGTTTCTCCTATGAATGCTAGCGCTAGCTCGATGCCCTCCTGACAAAGTATTCCAGAGTGTTTAGTAACTTTGGACTGTGCTTCCCTTCTCATGGTATTTCTTTTCAAGGAACTTAACCACATTGAAATTTCTCCCTGAGTCTATGAGTAAATCTAGTGTGCCCTCCTAGCAGCTTCTCTTCTGATTCCACTGAGTTTAGACATGCACTCCTTGCGTCGACTTACAGAGTTTCCCTGCTCTGTCACACACTCCTTGCACTTAGCCTACAAAACCAGACTTTAATCAACTCACCTTCGGATAGGAAACTATATCTCTATCCCTGCAAAGGATTTCTAACATTCATCTATAATTCACAAACATGTAAATGACATTCATAACCCAACATCCATTACACAGAAAGATAAAATAGAAAAAACTGTCATTTTCTATTAATGGTAGAATGTCAAATTTACAATAGTGGAGTCCGAGCTGCAACTGAGTCTCGACTCTCTATGATTCTCTCCCTACAAATCGATCTATCTAACTGACCCACCTATTGCTAAACTCTACTTTTCAACAAAAACAAATATTTATACAAGAGGGGCCCAAATGAGCTTCCCTCGCAAGACAACTAATGGTGTCAAATCACCATCCTAATGCCTATCGAAAGGAGAAATTACAATGATGTCAATTCTACTCCAAATCGGATGCAGATCCATTTTATCATCGGTCTATTAATGGTGACCTTATCTCCAACTCGTGCGAAGGAATATATTTCTCCTTCTAGCTTGTCTTCCTTAATTACCTGGATCACGCCTTATATTCTTGAGGAAAAATGATAGGGCAGCGCCTCTTCTTCCTTGAATGTGCATCACACGTGTTAGTTAGCTGGCACGTGTTGAGATGGAGCGATGCTCCTGCATCATATAGGAACTCTCATCTACTTCAGGAGTGCTCACAGTAACCTTAACAAGGCTCTTGAGCCATTTCCTCATTAGGAAAACACATTACAGGCTTACAACCCACTTTACAGGAACACAAGCCACATTTTCAGCATAAAACACAACCAAACAATGGATGCCTTCAAGCATAACATGGTTGGTGCTCTTCCCAACTCTTAGCTCCTCTCTTTCTTCCCAAAATCTGCATGCAAAAACTGTCTCTTTTCTCCATACAAATTTCTATTTCCTCCAAACCAGTTGACTACTCACTCTACCCAATGTTGATTATACTTAAAACCCATGCTCCCCAATAAATATGGGATGTGAATCCTCACACCCACCCTCTTACTTGAAATAAATGATTGGATTTGGGAACACTCAACAACAAATTGAAGGTTAAACACAATGATAATAACTCAAGAATGTGGGTTGGATTAATACTCATGAATAAAATCCCCCTTGGACCCCTCTTTGTTGTGGAATCATAGCCTCCCATAGTTTTCATCCCTTTCATATTGCAACCAACAATTACTATTGTTTATTAATTATTTAAATGTTCATAATATACAATTTGGCCCTCGACCATATAAATTGATATGGGATCGTTGCCCCAATCATATCGACTCACCAACCTAATTCACATTTACACAATTACATTATAGTTTGCGAGAATTAAAAATGGGGATGTTACAATGAGTAATTCCTACAAATAAGGAATTTTTTACTACAAGAGCCAACAAAACAAAAATATAATGACTATCAGATGACTAAAGAAGGATTGATAATCTATAAGGATAGATTCTACATTCTTGACTCAATGTAGTTAAAGAAACTCATCTTGGATGAAATGCACAAGAAACCTTACTCAAGACACCTAGGTTACCTTAAAATGGTTACTACAATAAGGAAATGGTACTATTGGGATGGAATGAAAAAGTAAATTTCTAACTATATTGCAAGCTGTATAGAATGTCAAAAATTTAAAGTGGAACATAAACACTCGGGAGTTTTGTTACAACCTTTATCAATTCCTAAATGGAAATGGGAAGTAATCTGTTAAGCCCTAATATTGGCTCATTACACCTTAATTGGGGCATATTATATTAGTAATGTTATTTTATTTATGTCATCTTTAGGCCATTAGTTTCAATTATACCTCCTAGTCTCCTATATATACTAAGGAGAAATTTTCATTTTGAATCATCTTGTACTTGAACATTTAAGTGGGGTAAAAGGACGTTTCCTGTTAATATTATGGTAGTTGCGGGAGGTATTTACCTCCATGTGTAAACCTGACGAGAATAGAAGACTCCGAAAAGCAAGAGAAAACCGTAATGAGTTGGCGAATAACCCTAGAAGTCTTGTCGGCTCAAGAAGATAATTTATATTAGGTTATTAGCCTCCAAGAGAAGAAGTCGGCCAGAAATAATAAGAATATACGGAACAGACACATATCCAAAAGGAGAAGTCAGCCCCAACAAATTTGGCAGAACCATTATAAATACAGGGTGCCAATTCTCATTTGACACATCTCAGGACTACAGTTCCCAGTTTGGTGCACACTGATGTTCCCAATTTGGTGTGCACATGTGGAGGAGAGATGCAGGTGCAACTATAATAGCAGCTAGTTTTCACTATGAGCTTGGACTATCTCTTGGCTAGGGTTTGGACTATCTGATCAGCTATTGTTGGTGTGCTATCCTTGGAGGAAGATGCACTACACCTTGTTTGGCTATCCAGCCTAGGGTTTGCTTCCAGAGTAATTCTCAGTCAAGGTTAAGGTGCTTGGAGGGTGGCTTCGGCCTATGGTTGGGTGACGAGGGTATCGTCAATGGTAAAATGAGCACACAATCTTCTATATTATAATAGGTTATGGGCCCACACCTCCTTCATTCAGTCTAAATGCTGGAAGGAAACATAGCCGCTAGGATATTGAGCTCATTGAGGAACTACCACTAGGGTTACTAGCATAAGAAGCTTCCAAGACACTACCGCTAGGGTTACTAGCAGGAGCAGTTGCAGAAACCCTAATCCTCTTGTTGAGGCACCTTAAGTGAATGGATTGACCTAATCTCTG
>SNQJ01S0146864.1:14100-37951 GCA_010110895.2 Picea sitchensis | reverse complement strand
TTTATCATTTTCATGTTTGAATGCTTTAAGCTGCATTGAGTTGTCCCATTGATCCACCTTCATAAAATACAAAAACATTCATTTCTTAAGTTACCAAGCACCTTTGGTCTGCAACCACAAAGGGTTTCTTGGAGTGATAACAGAAACCTGTACCTGATGGTTATCTTGTTAATGGCTCTGGAATCAGTGCACATTCTCCAACCTCCATCTTTCTTTGGACTCAATACCGTTGGAACGACACACAGACTTAAACTTTCCCTGATCAGTCCTTTATCCAACAGTTCCTGTACCTGCCTTTTCACTTCTTCATTTTCCTGCAGCGTCAACCTGTACGCAGCTTTGTTTGGCAAACTGGCTCCTGGTATGAGGTCTATATGATGACTTACGCTCCTCATCTGCGGAAATGAATGAGGTAATTTGTCTACCACAATGTCAGCGAACTCTTCCAGCAGTTCCTGAATTTCTTCTGGAAAATCATCCACTCTTGTGCTGGTCAAAACGATTTTTGGTTTCCTGACCACAAAGAATTGTGGATCTTCCTTCTTCTTTACTTCTGCCGGAAGTTCCTTCCCACTCATGAGAAG
The DNA here is from genome assembly GCA_010110895.2 of Picea sitchensis. Lineage (NCBI taxonomy): Eukaryota > Viridiplantae > Streptophyta > Pinopsida > Pinales > Pinaceae > Picea > Picea sitchensis. Next base: position 37,367 of record SNQJ01S0146864.1, on the reverse strand, counting down.
TACCCTGTTTGTCACTTCCGGTTTCACCTTCTTATCTTTTATTGTAAGTAACATATGTGTTCTCCCATTCTTCTCCAGGGTATATGTGTTCATCTTCCCATCATGAACTACGTTTCTGTCATATTTCCATGGTCTACCCAACAATAAATGACATACATCCATAGGAATAGCATCACAGAGTATTTTATCATTGTATCCTCCTATCTTAATGTCCACTAAGAACTGTTTAGTGACACTTACCTGATGTCCCTTCTGTAGCCATGAAACTTTGTATGGACTCAGGTGATCAGTCGTCTCCAACTCTAGTTTCTCCACCATCTCGGTTGAAACGAGATTATCTGTGCTACCGCTATCCAAGATGACCTTGCATTTCCTGTCTTTGGTCTTGCATGCAGTTTTGAAAAGTCTGTTCCTTTGAGCTTTGTCCTCCACCTCCTTCTCAGGTGTTAAGAGAACCTTACGCATCATCAACGACCTTCCGTCTTCTGCGTCTTCTGCTTCAGCATCTCACCTCTGTGCCTCGGCGATGTGAGCTTCTCCTCCATCCTTCTTCCTATCTGGACAATCAACTACCTTGTGCCCATTCTTTCCACATGTGAAGCAAGTGATGACTCCACCTCAGCCTCTTCCTCTACCTCTGGTACGAGGAAATGTGTTGTTATCAGCGTATCCTCCACCCTGTTCTGTCTGCTGCCTTCGCTGTTCAGCGTGTTGGCCTCGCTGTGAACTTCCACCTCTTTCTGTTCTAGTTTGAGGCTTTTTCCAGTTGTCCTTGGGTTTCTGGAACCTATCTTGGGTAACTGACTTACCTTTTGGTTGGCTCCTACCTCGGCCTCGCTGTGTTGGCTTACGGCTCAGCTTCTCTTCAGCTTTCAACGCCATCTGATACGCATCCTCCACTGTTCTGATGGTCGTCATACTCATCTCATCCTGGATATCGTATCTTAAGCCATTCATATACCTGGCAACTTTTTCATCGTCTCTCTCCCAATGACCTGCTATGATATTTAGCTTGTAAAATTCCTCAGTATACTCTTTTACCGTCATCAGCTTCTGTCTCAGGTTCTGCATTCTCCTGAACAGTGTGATTTGATAATCCCTTAGAATGAACTTTTCCTTCATCTTCGCAATCATTCGATCCCAACTTTTAATCTTTTGCTTGCCTTTGGAATGTCTATCCACTTGAAGCTCGTCCCACCATAATGCTGCATGTCCCTTCAATTTTGTGACAGCATGCCTAACCTTCTTATCCTCTTCGATATCCTCATAATCGAAGTAGGTGTCAAGAGATCTAATCCAATCTAGAAGCTCTTCTGCATCTAGACTCCCTTCATAAGCTGGAATGTCCATCTTTGTTTTTGAACTCATCCAGGCGATAGCTTTAATTAATCGCTCATTGGCTGCATCTTCGGCTGCAACTTCTCCTTGTTGTTCAACTTCAACTTCACCTTCAGAGTCACTCAGATCTCCAGCACTGGCTGTGCATCTCTGCGCTGCTTCCATATCTTCTAATCTCGCTCGGAGATCAAGTCTCTGTCTCTCCATTTCCATATTTTGTGCTTGTCTTCCTCTTCCTCTCTGGTTCCCCCTATCCTCTGGATCGGGTGATTGTCTTTCTCTCCTCGGCGGCATGGTAAAATCTTCTTTTCTTCTCTGCTACAGAAAACATAGAACCTTTCTCGCTCTGATACCACTTGAGGTGTATCAGAGTGCTCCTTCTCTTCTTCTGTCCTCTTGCCTGAAATATACAGACAAGAAATCCACTCTGATACCACTCTGACACAAACACGCCACCCAGGACACGTCCGCTCCCACATGACCTTCTTCTCCTTCGGCCCAAAGAGATAAAATGCTCTTTGAATCCCTTATCGGGACTTTCCTACACCCACAGGACTCACCTTATGATATCCCTTTGTTCTATCAAGAAATCGGACCCCGCGTGATCGCGAGTCTTGAAACTACGGGATCGAGTCTTACAAATCCCCGAACCCCGATGAACATTCCTCGAATGCTTTCCTTGCTCTTATCGGGAATTTCCCCGTCGGGAAATCGACAATGGCACTGTCGTGAATCACTTACCTCACGGATTCCCGACTCCCGATCCCCGATGGTACCTTCTCCGCTCTTTAGCTCCCTCATGCGACCTGCGAGTCCACGAGACCACGTGCTTTCCCCTGTCGGAATTTCAGAATTCACGGAATTGAAATGCGTAGAACTCACACCCACGGGATCTCTGGTCCTCCGATTCCCGATAACACCTAGCGTTGACCCACTGCAAGGCTCAACCTTCCAACACCTGTCCTATGCTCTGGTGCCCACGGCCCACACTCCAGTGGTGATCGGGAAATCGCGTTTCGGGGTATCGCAATTCTCGTAACCCTTGTTCACAAACCCTTCCAAGTCTCGATCTTCGATACGGATGACACCTATCCTCCACTGAAGTACTATGACTGTGGGACCGTCGCGTTTCAGGATTTCGCAACTTCTCCTGTCGTGAGTTTCTCGTCACCGAGAATCCCGATATGCCGATCCCCGATGCACGTGTGAACTCTCTCCTCCACGTCACCACTTCCTCATCGCTCTATCGGGTATCGCGAAATCGTGACTTCTAATGCAACAATTCTTTTGTATGCAGAAACCTCGAAATGCCGAACCCCAACTCTTTTAGATACTTGGACACGTGCCCCTGCATATGGATGGTTTAAACCTCCCGTCGAGAAATCGCGGATCGTGATTCCTACATGCGAGAATTCTATGCCTCTGGAAACTCCGACGCTCCAAACGTCGACTCGTTAGGATCTCCTGCCATGCGTCCTCGCCGATGGACGGTTCAAAACTCCCGTCGGGAAATTGCAGATCACGATTCCAACATGCGAGAGTTCAATGTCCTCATAAACCCTGATTCTCTAATGGGCTGAACCCCGATGACTCCCTGGTTCCTTGACACGTGTCCTGCCAAGATCAACAACTAAGATTCTCTCTCGGGATTTCGAGACTTTCAAGGCCTTCAATCCTTACCCATTTGAAAACCCGATGAATCTGGTATCCCAATGACTTGAGTCGGGACTTCTCCTCTGTACCACTGGGCTTAACCCCGGCACAACTTCTCGAGATCTGACGGCTGACGGGATTTCGCGACTTTCCTCTGCGAATCCTGACCGTCGTTTCCTTTTTTCCCCTTTTAAGGACTTCTTGGCATGGAAACCTCCTGTGCAGTCTTCGATAAGGATATCACGAAGGTGCTATACCTCCTGATCTTTCCCACTCTGATTCTTTCAGATGAACTTGCGTGCACTCCTTGCGCTCAACATTCAACAACTTCCTAAGTGTTGAATCTTTCCGACTCTGCGCACTTCCTGCAGCAGCAATCTCGATCTCCTTTGCTCATATTCAGAACTGAGACTTCTGCTTCCGCCTGCGCACTCCTTGCATGGATTCAACAACCCACTTCCACTTCTGGGTGAATGAGAACAAAAGTTAAACTACTGAGCCTTCATCAACGCACTCCTTGCAGATGAATTCAACTGCACACCTTGCAGGAATCTCTTGGCTCAGATAGAGAAACAATTGAACCTCACTCTCTCTCCCTTTCAGACTTCAGTTTGAAACATGAAATCACATGTACAGCATATACAAAGCAAATGCATAATAAGAAAGAAAACATTCATGAGCACAACATCAATACATAGAGAAAACAACACAAACCATGGGCTTGAATCAAAGTTTCCTTCTATTAATTGAAATGCCTGTACATGAGTGTTCTTCATACAATATTCTCTATTTTGCTCTTCTCTTCTCCTGAATGCTTCCTCTATTCTTCATTCTATCTTACGATGGTACAATGAGGGTGTCTATATCCGTTTTCCCTCTCGGACTCTAAACTATCAAATCTAGACTTAAAATCCTATCTACCAGCATTAAATCTATTAAATGCTGACTATCTACCAAAGGACGAGAGCTTAAAGGCTCAAGGTCCAATACAATATACAAATGCGCCTTCATGAATGGTTCATTGAAGACTTGCGCTACAATCCCAAAGCACTTCAAAAATTTAGGTTTGTTTATCCAGCTGATCTCCGCTTGATGTGCTGGCTCGCTTGATGAGTTGGCGATGCTCCTGCATCAAAAAACCTTCCTTCCATTCTCCATTCAAAGTCTTCCATTGCGCAGTTCCTCCTTCTGTAACATAGGAAACCTCATACGGCCCAAGCCAATGTGTTTTGAACTTCCCTGGATGCTTCGTGAACTTGCTTTCATATACCAATACAAGATCTCCTTTCTTAAAGGCTTTCCTCTTGATGTGCTTCTCATGTTAGGCCTTTTCTATTCCCTTCTGTATCTGCTGATGGAATCCTACAACACATCGATCTTCTTCTAGTTCTACTAACTGTGCAAGCCTCTCTTGAACAACGCCAGTGTCGTTGATATCTGTGAATGCTGCAATTCTGAGACTAGGAACCAAATATTCCATAGGGACAATTGCTTCTAGACCATAAACCAACTTAAAGGGAGTCTGCATTGTCATCTTGTTGCAAGCGGTTCTATAGGCCCATAGTACTGCTGGTACTCTCAAATCCAAATCATCCCAATTCACACTGAAAATATTTGTTAGCGTTGTCTCCAAGATCTTATTGAAGGCTTCAACCATCCCATTCGCTTGTGGATGGTATGGAGTACTCTTCTGATGGTGGACTGCGGATTCCTGAGTCAAGGATTCAATGGTATTATTAATAAAGTGTGTGCCTTGATTGCTCATGAGAGTCTTCGAGCATCCAAATATTGTGATGATATCATCAAATATAAATTGCGCAGCTGTAGCTACACTACAGTCCTTCATCGCTCTTGCTTCTGTACATCTTGTCAAATACTTTGTCGCATTGATTATATATCTTGCTCCTATGCGCTTCCTTGGTGGGTTGATAGGTCCTACAAAATCAATGGCCCATTTCTCAAATGCCTGTAAATTCAGCTGAGGTGCTAAAGGCATCTCATCTCTTCTGGAAGGTTTCTCAATTCTTTGGCATACATCGCAGGCTCTATAGTATTCCTTAGCATCCTTATGTAAAGTAGGCCACCAGAGGCTAGCTTTAAGAACCTTCTGTGTTGTTGCTTTCCATGCCTAGTGTCCTCCTGCAATGCCTTCATGTGCTTCTGCCAGAATTAATGGTATTTCTTCCTCCATAACACATCTCCTTAGGATCTCATCATGTCCCATCTTGTATAACTGTCCGCCTATAAGTGAAAAATATGCAACACGCACTACCAACTGTTTCTTCTGAATAATTGTGTATTCACTAGGTGCCATTCCTATTGACAGGAACTGGACTATCTCCGCGAAGTGATCATCAACCCTTCTGATGGCCAACAACTGTGCATCTTGTAGTGTATCCTCCAAACTAGTAGGTTCATCTCATGCTCTAACCTAGACAATTGATTAGGTCCCTTGTTCATTCTCCCTGGTTTAACCACAATCTCAAAATTGTATTCCTGGAATAACAAAAGACATTTGAAAATTCTTCCCCTCAAAACTGGCTTGTTGACTAAGTATTTCAACGCAAAGTGGTCAGTGAACATCTTAAAATGTCCCCGCAAAAAATATTGACGGAACTTCTGCAGCGCGTACACCATGGCTAAAGCTTCTCTTTCAGTGGTGGTGTAATTTATCTCAGCTGTAGATAGTTTTCTGCTAGCAAAGGCTAACACATGGTCAATATATCTTGCTCCTGGTTGTGCTAACACTACTCCTAGTGCAATAGAAGATGCATTGACATGCACATGAAACTCCTTATTCCAATATGGGAAAACCAGAATAGGCGCAGTAACCATTTTCTATTTCAGTCTGTCGAAGCTTTGCTGGCATTCTTCTGTCCATTGAAACTGACAATCTTTTTTCAAAAGCTTATCCATAGGTGTTGTAATTTGTGCATAGCCCTTAATGAACTTCCGGTAGTATCTAGTATGTACCAGCGTAGTTCACAACTGTCTAACTGAAGTAGGGGGGGGGTATATCAACAATAATGGCAATCTTGGATGGATCTACCAACAACCCCTGCTTACACACAATATGTCCCAACAACACTCCAAAGGGTGAAAATAAGATGCACTTCTTCAGATTCAGGGCAATCTAACATTGCCTGCACTTATCCAACATTAGTATTAAACATTCAATATGATTTTGCAACAAGCTAAAAACAATCCAATCATCAAAATATGCTTCTAGAAATTTATGTAAAAACTCCTTGAACGCTTTGAACACCACCCTATAAAAGATGGCTGGTGCATTATTCAATCTGAAAGGAATCACTGTGTACTGGTAGGAAGCCTATTCTGTTGCAAATGTGGTCTTATGGTGATCTTGTTTACCAATCCTAATCTGGTGATAACCTGAAAATCCATCTGTAAAGGAATATACCTCATGTCCTCCTACATTATCTAGCACTTCGTCAGTGAAAGGTGTAGGGAATGGGTCATGCAAACAGACATTATTCAACTTTTTGAGATGTACACAGATCCTGATCTCTTACGTCTTCTTGTCTTAGACCACCATAGGGCTAATCCACTCTGAATCTTCAATAGGTTCTATGATTCTTGCTTCCAACATTATGTCTAATTCAATCTTCACCTTCTCCTTATATTTGGGATTCAATCTATAGGGTCTCTACTTGACTGGCCTTGCATATGGTTTCAAGGGGATCTTCATCTCTCCCATGGACCCTTTAATGCCCTTCATATCAGTGAACTTGGTTGGAAACAAGTCCTCGTATTCATGCAGTAATTCTTTGATCTTGTCAATAGGGGCATTGTCCCAGTAATCTCCAACATTAGCAAGCTTGGGTGCTTTCTCTTTTCCAATGTTAACTTCTTGATCTTGATCGACTATCTAATGAAAGGTAGTTCAACTCTTGGTACTTCTACGTCTCTCTTTCCTTCTGTTTCTGTGATGTTCACCTTCCTAGGATCATCGTCTTTATCAACATTGATATTGTAGCATCCTTGCAATTTGTGGAGAGGCGCAGTCCATTCATCCTCTTCTTTCTCCAAAGGGAGGCTAGGTGCCTCCTCAAAGACTTTCTGTCTTACAACCTGTAATGTTTGATCTATTGTTGGGTACTGACTCTCAAATAAAATTGTAGCTACAAAATTCTGAGTCATATCGTGCCAATCTTAAGTGGTGAGGCATAGTTTTGCCTGAAGATACCAGTTAATAAGCCTGGTATCCAAAATATTGATGAACTTATGCACCCAATGTTCCCAAGGGATGCTGCTCAGGCCTCCTCACAACTTCGCACATGGTATTTAGGGAAGCTCTAACCTGTATACCGAACTTTGCATCCTTCGATGTTGTCTGAAAATCGTGCTGTCATCAAAGTGCGACATTGCACCCACTCCACAATGTTCTTCTTATGCGTTCTCCACGATCTCGCTGGTGTTGCTTTCAAATCTTCGTCCAGTGTCAACAGTCTCTATTGTACTGGTACAACTTCTTCAAATTCCAACAAATTTTTTTCCAAATGATTTAAGCCATCAAAGGTGGGCAAGTTACTTACTTTTGTACCAATCCAACGAACTTCCTTGGTCAATCTGGCACATCTTCGCGTAGAGACTTCGTACATTTTGTTCTGCCAATTCTCTAGTGATTCTTTTGAGTCCGAGGAGCATGCGTTGTCACTTCGCCAGCTTAAATTCCCATCCGTTGTAGGATTAATGTAATCCTTCTATCTTGCTATCAATTTATATATATTCTCGAGCTCATATGCGCGATCTTCTTCTCTAATGGGTTCTGTGTATCTTCAACCTTCATTAGGATCCAAAGGTGCAATGACCCTAAGGCCATCACCTTCAAATTTCATTCTTCTTTTATTTAAGTCAACAACAATGGAATTGTTGAAAGCCCAATCAATTCCTAACAACACAGGATAAGGAAAGATATCATCAACTATCTCAATCACCTCGAAGTCCACAAATGTTCTTACCCCGTCGATGTCCACAGGGACATGCTCCAGCATACCAAAGGGGCTTACTGCCTGCTGATTAGCCATCCTAAGACTGATAGGGGAATATATCAACTTAGGTTTTCCCATCAGGGCCCAGGTCTGCTTCGTCATAACATTGACCTCCGACCCTAAGTCGAGGACCATGTAATCTATATCATAGTCTCCAATTTGGGCATTAAGGTGTAATTCCTTATTTTTCCTTCTCCTTTTGGATACGATCTATCCTTCCTATCTCATAATTTCTGATCAAATTTTGTAATTCTTGTATGGATTTCTCATCCTTAATCAAATTAATGCAAGTACATAAGAATTCCATAAGTCTGCTTACATCTTTTCCTTCTCCAAGTGAAGAAGACTGATCAAAGGCCAGGGGAATTCCACATTCTCTCACTTCTGGCTATGCCTTTGATGAAGAAGCCTGATCTTTTCCAAACTCTCTTCTTGCCTCTTCAAACTTCTATTTTTCTTTCCTCGAATCAAACTCTCGTGTCTTCTCCGCAGCTCTTCTAACCCCTAATTCTTTTGTAATCTTCCCTGGAGTCGCCCTGTCTTCTCCTATACCAACACCTCTTCTAGTGATAACAATGACTCTAGGATCCACTCTGCGAGGTTCTTCTGAGATAAATTGTACTTGTGGGTTCCCTCTTCATCTCTCCTGAAGCTTAGCTAACAATGTAGGACAATATTCAATAACATGTTCAAACGAGTTAATAGCTGCAAGTGGTACACGGGTTATGATATTCCCTTGCCAAGTGTCCTAGTTGTGCGCAGTTATAACAAATGATCTGACCTCGACCTCGACCCATACCTCCCGCTCTTCCTCTTCCTATGAATCCACCACGAGGATTGAAGTTTCCTCTTCTTGGGGAATTATACTACGCAGTGCTTCCTTCTTGCTGTACTTTGCCTTGAATTTTGTATATATCCCTTGAACTTTCATGCATGAGGTCATAAGCTCTACAATATTTCTCATCATGCCCCACTGACTTATAGAACGTGCAATACATATTGATAGGTGTCTGGACATATTTTTGCATGTAATAGTATTCTCCAGGGTGATGTCTATTTCTACATACCTCGCACCAGGGTAGAGTAACCTGCTTCAAAGAGCTTGGAGCCCCAGAGGCCAAGTACTCATGAAATAGGGGACAATGTTCCGTATCATGGCCTTTTGATTTGCATCTGATGCACCAGATGTCTTCTCTTTTATCTTTTCCCTTGTATTTCTTCATATCTTCGACCTGCAATGATAAGCTAGTTAGCTGACCCAAAATTTGACTCATACATGAGCTGGATTCTCCCATAGGGGCTGATTCTAGTTTCATGGCGATCTCCAGTGCCTCAGCTTGCAAATCGATCTTCTGTTGCATCAGAGGGACTTTGATGTGTGGTAAGAGGGCAACAATGAACCATTCTTTATTTTGTTCGTTTGGAATCTGAAATCTCAAATGACCTGTCAGGGTCTTAAATCTCTGATCAAACTCCCACACAGGTTCTACTACTTTCTGATTGATTTCTCTCAACTCAATGATGCACTATGACTCCGACTTGGGTTTCTTGAATTTGACAATCAATTCAGTCTTAATGACATTCAATGGTTTCGGTTGAACAACTCCTTGGAGGAACTTCATGTACCAACTCAGTGTGCAGTCTCTTAGGGTAGTACTAAACTAAGCTCTCTTAACAACTTCATCGGTGACATTCTTAATACTCCATACAACTTCACATAAGAACCAATGCTTATCAGGATCTTCAGATCCATATCCCCTAAAGGTGGGTAACCTCATCTCATCTTCCATAGATCTTCCTAGGGTTCCTGACTGAGTATGCACTAAAACGCTTGTACCAGTGCTCAGAGTGTTTTGATAACTTAGGTTACTCTAGTTACTTAATGATGTTAGAACAATAGGAGGTGTAGTAGTACTTACTTCAACAATCAGCGCAGTTCCTGAAGTTTCAGACTCTTCTCGGTGAGGTTCTTCAGTATTCCCTTCCTCTATCCTAGAAGACTATGAATGCTCTTCGTCTGTTAGATATTCCTCTTCTCCACTGTAGAATCCTTCGTCTCCGTAGTTCTTCTTAAACAGGTTCGCAAGAGGGACTTCTATGAACACTCTCCCACTGCGCGTGTGTCCAAACTCTGTGTTGTTGTCGCTTTCTGAATTCTTTAACATTACCTTTTTCGATATCGATCACTGTATCTTCAAGATGTTCTTCTCATGCAATAACATCTTGATCTTCAACTTAAATAAGTGAAATTTTTTTCCTCTAGGTCCCTTAAAGAAATATCTCTCAGCTTGGCAATATGGCTCTACTCTGTCAATAAAAAACTTAGTGATATACCCTCCAATGGTACTATCAAACCAGTGATCTACTGCTCTTGACACAAAGTTATCAACTCTCTTGACCTTCTTTATCAATGCCAACATCCAAACCACAGGTGGTCTGAGTCTGATCTGAAACTGGGTATTTGCTAATCTGGCTATCCACTTGTATAACTCATGAATTCCTCCAAAGAAAATCTCGTGTATATCAGTAAATATATACCTTCCCAACCAATCCTCTATACTGAGATTAGGGTTCTTGTTCTGGGATTCAGTGAAGTCCTTCTCTTGTTCTTCTATCCACTTATGAATCTCTATCTTCGATGGAAACCACCTTGACATTCCATCAAGAAGATCTCGGTCCTGACAATAGAACCATTTGTTGTCACACAGGTATACCCAGGGTTCATTTCTAACAACGCACCAAGAAGCCCTAACTACTTTCCCTTTCGGAAACACCTGCGAAGTAGATGCAGTCTCACCCGAAGTAGCAATAGGGGGTTGCAGGACACAGTTGTCTACAACCAGAAGAAATGCAAAGTGGATTCAAGACAACAACACACAACAAACTAGCTATTCTTTATCTCCCTTAAACCTACTGTGCAAGTTGTATCTCAAATCTAACACAATAATGCAACAACAGTATAACATAAGTGAAAGAAAACAACATCAGTCACACACAACAACAAGATATACGTGGTTAACCCTCTCTCTAGGGCTACGCCCACAGAACTGTGCTTTATAATATATTAGATGAAAGCATACAGTTCTATCTGCGCTCTCAACTAGCAGATCTCTCTTTCTTCCTCTTCTCCTCTCCCCTCCCTACGCACCCAGCTGCAGGGTTGATCTTCGCACCCAGATGAAGATCTTACAATACAGATTCTCATTCAACAAAATATCTCTCCCTCTCAACACAATAATCACTCATTACATCTCCGAACAACAAAAATAGTAACAATAACCCTCCCAGGCCCTCTTGACCTTTATTTATACATTACAATGAGTCACCAACAACCTTAGGCTGAGACCTAGGTTTCAAAACCCTAAATACCAAAAACTGAGGTGTTTAAAACCCTAGGTCAACTTGACCACGTTTTCAGGGCTTCACCATCTTGTCTTTCCTTCTTTCCCGTGCGGTGCTCCAAAGCATCTATTGGTGGCTTTTTTCGCTTGATGAGTCATCCACGATCCATCTTCCTTGTTGATCTGTCATCCTCGATATCCTCATCCAATGACTTGCTTTCTCTTACTTTGCTCCATTGTTTTTGTGCTTTTGGTCACTTCGACCCAATCTCAGTCAACTTGTCTTCCGTGCAGTTCACACTTTGCGCTTCTTTCCTTAATCTTCACAACCTTCCATAACCAAGGCCTAAAAAACCCCCCCTCAAACATACAAAAAATTGCCTATTTATCAAATATGTATAGGCTCTCGACCATCTGGAACTGAGGCTTAACTCTACACCATCAGTTGAAGTACAAATTATTGACTTAAGTAAATACTGTTGGATTATATTTATGTATACTTCAAACTTAACTTAACAAATAGGTGGTTCACAGATAACCACTTATTGTGCCTTAAAAATTCTTGACTTAAACAATTAAAACTACTGCTAATGATAAAACTAAATTGATGCATATGTTGGAGTGAACTGAGATTTGACAAAACTAACTAGGAATGATAGAACTGGATTATGAGTCGAGTGCTTGTATCCATGCACATTGTTGGAGGCCAACTAGGAGATAACTGGATGCATTGGCAACATTCTTCTTCAACTTATCTCCTGGGTTATGAGTCTTCTGGCATTTTTTCTGGATTCTTTGCTATTTCTTCTACAGTCTGGATTATAGTTTCTCCAATTCCTGGTTGTGGTGTTGTTGGTTTCGTATCTAAAGCTTTAGTTCCGTACTTGTTGAATATCATAGAGCTTCTATGTATTGACCGTAACTGACCTTTCCTTCTTGTCTTTCTCTATGATGGACTGGTTATGTTCTGCTATTTTTTTGCTTCTCCTCGTCCTCACGTCATACCCATGAAATTCTTCAGGTTCCTTTGAATCCGAGGTGCTTCAAGACAAGCAATATGATGTTGTATACTGGATCAAAATTCCCTTCATTTGGTGTCGTTTAAAATATTTAAAACATGCAATTAATGAGGATAAGCCACTTCATAAATTCGATGTTTGGGAGATTTTGAAAGCAGAGTATAGATATCTCCCGAATGAACGAACTCACAAATTAATTAACCAACACTTATTTCTAATTAACCCGAGATTAATATATCTTTATCATTAAATATTTCAGGACTTCAGGACTCTGGCTCTTTGACGTTCGAGAGATTTTGACTGTAGAGTTTTAGAATCTCCTGGAGTGACATGGACGCATGATGTCATAGTCAGTGACGTGTCATAAAAAGAGAATGAAATGCGCCACCTGAAATAGCATGGATGCTGTAACCAAAGTGCCTGAAATGAGTGCCACATGTCATCTGGAATCAACCAACAGGTGGCATGTGAAATACCATCTAAATAAGAACTTATGAGAAAGGGGCTCCGATGCTTCGACACTTCGACACTTCAGAGCTTCGACGCTTCGGCACTTCGGAGCTTTGACACTTCGACACTTTGACACTTCGGAGATCCGGAGCTTTGACACTTCGACACTTCGATGTTCGGGAGATTTTAACTATATAGTATGAATATCTCATGGAGGACGATCTCATAGAGTGACGTGGTTGTTCGGGGCTTTGATGCTTCGACACGTCAGCACTGCGGAGCTCCAGAGCTTCGACACTTCGACACTTCGATGTTCGGGATCTTTTTACTGTAGAGTATGAACATCTCCTGGAGGATGATCTCTCGAAGGACAATATCCCATAGTGACATGGCAATTCAAGGCTCTGACGCTTTGGCACTTTGGCATTCGAGAGATTTTGACTATAGAGTATGAATATCTCCCAGAGTGATGTGGCAGTTCGGGGCTCCGACACTTCGGGAACTTTTTAGGATTGAAACAATGACAAGATCGGACGCCCGAATGCCAAAGTCGCGGAGTAAAAATTCATATTTCTTTGTTGTTAAAACCTCATGCGATTTAGAAACCCCAAATGCACAAGAGCCGTTGATCTTAATTGAATGTTGGATCTCCACTGTCGAAAATTTAACCTATCTGTTTTCTCACAATCTAAGCCCGAAATCCACTACTCTGAATTGCTGCATTTTTTCTTTTGGATGTTTCCTGTGCATACAAAGGACCTGCTTGACCTGTTGTATGCTCGATTAGTGGTAAAATGAGATCACATATGTTTCAAACTCAAACCAGAACATGTAATCACCTTTCAAGAAAGGAAAAGATGGTGCAAAATAAGTAAATATGGGTAGGGGCCATTGAGGTTGAGTCATTAAAACGTGGATAATAACTTAGCAAACACAAAAGAAAAATCAGTATTTTAAGAAGATGTTATAGGTGAATGAATGGGTAGGGAAGCAATGCAGACCTAAGTTCCAACATTGTCTCACACCGGGGATAACACTTCCCTGTGAGGTGCTAAGAACAATAGATGACGTGCCTTACTTCTCAATAAATTGCTCCCACCTTCCTTTTCTTACCTCTATTTATGTCTTTCAGCCATGTATATCTACTACTGTCTCTCAGCCATGCATCTTATTGAATCCAAAAATGTAACTACACCCCAGTGCCTTTGTTGGGCTATGGAGTCTCTTATTCAAACAAGCTACTGAAAATCAACACACTGAAAATAAAATGCTCAAATGGAGAGCTTATTCAACACACCCCTACTCTACTCTCCTAAAAACCAACTAATCATGTGTAATCAAATTTCCAATGAAATCAAGAAACCATTTGATTGAGAACCACAACTCTGTGCATGTCACTATTTAAAATAATCCAAAGAGGATATAACATATGTGACAAAAAGTTAGCATGCGTCTTGTACTTATGACTGCAAATGATGATCATGCCAAAACTTACAACATTTGAGATCTTGGAAAAATAAGAATCCATCCAACTTGCTATTGGATCTTGAAACTCATGAAAAGCCTCCAACTGGTTAATAAGACAAAGTTGTTGTTGTATGAGATCTGCATTATTGATAAGATTATATTCCTCATGTTCTCCTTGAAACAACTCATTAAGATCATATGCTTGATAATAAGAAAGAGAAAATAAATCCCCTTGAAACTCTTGATCATTTTCTTGAACATAAAACTATTTAACAAAATTAAAAACAACAAGATGATCATATAAATATGATGGCTGTAAATTTCTTTCTGTAGCTTCAAAAGAAGAATCAACATGTTAAAGAAAAATTCATTCTGCTTAACTATCTCTTCACAACTAACATCCTTATCTTTATTTCTATGATAATAATACATTTGTTCAAATTCCTCACATCATTCATCATAAAGAAAATCAGCTGAATACATCCCTTTGCAATAAGAATTGAATGCAGCATGAAAATTACTTAATGAAGAAATACCAACAATAGGGAGGGAATTACACCACTCACGAGCTTTCCCTTCCAAGGAGTACCTGAACATCTTGATAAGAACATCTTTGTGGAAAATACTAAGACTATGCATGCACTCGTGAAAATCCAAAAGATTCTCAACAAGACGATCATACTTGTTTCCCCTAAACCTCAAAAGAAAATGTTCCCATACTTCTCTATCAGGTACAAAATTTTGAAAGACAAGTATATTAGAGAAGTCACAAAATGCATACCTCTGGGCTATTATTGCTTCCATATGAAAATATAACTTCTTGAAACTGTGGAGTCACCACTAGATTATTTAACCATGGAGTCACTAGGTGAATGATCTGCAGTTTGAATGTGTTTGGTCTTTGTTCACCATTAAAGATCATATCTGATAATTTTCATTCTCCGAGGGAAATATATTTCGTTACTCCGTTCCCCAGCAACAACGCCAGAATATGTTGGTCCTAAAGTCTGCACCTGAATGCTAAAGGGAAGAGCTAGGCCACCTCAAGTTTAGAATGGTTGTTTTTTTGGTTATTTGATTTTGTTGGTCAGTTAGAGGGATGGTTTTACCAAGACAAGAGCATGGTTGGGTTGGAAAAATTATATGGACCAGGGTCCTCCTTGGCTGGTGGCACACAAATGACAGACAAGTGATATAATAGAGGTAAAAACAAAGGGAAATAACAAACCACTCAATGAATAATTTATTGTAAGAAGTTTAAGTCTTAAAATATCATTTAAAGGCATTAAACATGTATCTAAACACAATTACTCCCACAAGTTGCAATAAAAACAAATCTTCACTAAAGAATTCATTTTTTTATAGGTTGCATATTAGTAAAGATAAGTTATACAAGAGATGAAGGAAATGAAATGTACTTCACACAAATCAAAAAATGTATTCAAGATAAGATAAAAATACAAGAAGATTTGGAGAAAACACACTGTCATCAAGAGTATATTCACCAGGTAGAGAGATTTAAATCATGCATAGAAGAGATTCAACCAGTTTGATGTATTGATATTCTTCCCAAACCTCCACCCCCTCAAACATACAAAAAATTGCCTATTTGTCAAAGATGTAGAGGTTCTCAACCATCTGGAACTAAGTCTTAACTCTACACCATCAGTTGAAGAACAACTTATTGACTTAAGTAAATAATGCTGGAGTATATTTATGTATACTTCAAACTTAACTTAACAAATAAGTGGTTCACAGATGACCACTTGTTGTGCCTTAAAAAGTCTCGACTTAAATAATTAAAACTGCTTCTAATGATAAAACTAAACTGATGCATATGATGGAGTGAACTGAGATTTGACATAACTAACTAGGATTGATAGAACTGGATTCTGAGTTGAGTGATTGTATCCATGCCCCTTGTTGGATGCCAACTGGGAGATAACTGGATGTGTTGGCAACATTATTCTTCAACTTATCTCATAGGGGAAGAAGCAAGTCTTCTGGCGCTTTTTCGGGAGTCTTTGATATTTCTTCTGCAGTATGGAGTATAGTTTCTCCAATTCCTAGTTGTGGTGTGGCAGGGTCCAGATCTGAAGCTTCAGTTCTTTACATGTTGAATATCATTGAGCTTCTCTGTCTTGACCATAACTAGCCTCTCCTTCTTGTCTTGCTCCGTGATGGACTAGTTGTGTTCTGCTGGTGTTTTGCTTCTCCTCGACCTCACGTCATACCCATGAACTGCCTCAGGTTCCTTTGAATCCGAGATGCTACTAGATGAGAAATATGATGCCATAGACTAGCTCGGTGTTCCCTTCATTTTACACCGTTTAAAAAATTTAAAACATGCAATTAATAAGGATAAGCCACTTCAAACATTTGACGTTCATGAGATTTTGAATGCAGAGTATACATTTCTCCCGAATGACCAAAATCACGAAGTCATTAATCAATGCTTATTGCTAATTAACGCGAGATTAAGATATATTTATCATTAAATATTTCGAGACTTCAGGACTCCGACTCTTCGGTGTTAGTGATATTTTTACTCTAGAGTTTGATAATATCCCGGAGGACAATCACCCAGAGTGACATGGCCGCATGATGTCATAGTCAGTGACATGTCATAAAAAGAGAGTGACACGTGTCACCTGAAATAACATGGATGATGTAACCAAAGTGCCCGAAATGAGTGCCATGTATCATCTAGAATCAACTAACAGGTGGCATATGACACTTCGGAGCTCTGTCACTTTTTCACTTCGACATTTTGGAGCTCCGGAGCTTCAACACTTCAGCATTCAGGATCTTTTGAATGTAGAGTATGGATATCTTTCAGAGGACAATCTCTCAGAGTAACGTGGCAGTTCAGGGTTCCGACACTTTGACACTTCGACACTTCAGAGCTTGAGAGATTTGACACTTCAACACTTCAGTGTTCAGGAGCTTTTGACTATAGAGTTTGAATATCTCCCAGAGGATGATCTCCCGGAGTGACGTGGTAGTTTGGGGCTCCGATGCTTTGGCACTTCAGTGTTCAGGAGATTTTGATTGTAGAGTATGAATATCTCCCAGAGGACAATCTCTCAGAGTGATGTGGCAGTTTGGGGCTCCGACACTTCAGGAAATTTTTAGGATTGAAACAATGACAAGCTCGGATGCCTGAACGTCGAAGTCGGAGAGTAAAAATTCATATTGCTTTGTTTTTAAAACCTCACATGATTTTGAAACCATGAATGCACACGAGACTTTGATCTTAATAGATTGTTGTATATCCACCGTCGAAAATTTAACCTGTCTGTTTGCTCACAATCTAAGCTTGAAATCCACTGCTTCAAATTGTTGTGTTTTTTCTTATGGATGTTTCCTGTACATACAAAGGACTTGGTCGACCTGTTGCATGCTCAATTATTGGTAAACAAAGATGACATATGTTTCAAACTCAAACCAGAACATGTAATCACTATTAGACAACTGAGAGGGGGGGGGTGAATCAGTTGTTACCATGCTTAAACAATTATGCTTATTTTAAACTCTTTACAATGTACTCAATGACAATCAAAATAATGCAGGGAAATAAGTAATAGCACATTCAATATCAGTCACACATATGAGATACACAGAGACAGATATTTCCTGAGGGAACCCATAGAGGGTAAAAACCTCTTCTTATTTATATGATAAGTAATCTTTACACTCTTTACATTATCATACATATGAGTAGCAAATCATAATGAGGTTGCAGCCTCTATTTTTCAAGATGCTACTTGCTGAGAGAAACCACTCTCTGGATTCTCTAGCACCCACTAGAAGGAAGCACCAACTCCCTGGTTTCTCTAGCACCAACTAGAAGGAAGCACCAACTCCCTGAGTGTTTCCAGCACCAACTGGATGGAAGCACCAACTTCCAATCATACATGCATCAACCTATAAAACAGACAACAACAGTTCTCCCTTGCACCTCCCTGCCACCTTGGTTTCTCTGGATGCAACCAGATGGGAGCTACAACTCCCTGTGTTCAAGCACCCACTTGAACCTCTGAGGAAAACAGTCCTCCCAAGCACCTCCCTACCTCCCCGGAAAATAAATCTTTGCTACTGAAACTTATTACAGTGATATAATGTTTAACGATGGCTTACCAGACTCATCACTGTTCTGCTGCATTTCCTTGCTCTATCTGCCTCACTGCCTTCCTGCACCCACATAATTGTGCTTTCTGTTCTTCTGTTTTTTATGCTCCGTGCGCCATCTCCATTCAATGCACCATTCCCCTTTTTGTGCATTTCTGTTGCTGAGTTGTCTCCCTTCTTCACACCTCAATGCTTCATAACAACAACAACCCTCATCTCTTCTTTCTACTACATACTTGTAGTCACTCACCTCCTTGTGCATGCTCTCTCGCCATGCTTCTGCATGCTCTGCATGTCGAGTGCTCTGCCTATTCATCATGGAAACTCTTCATCTTCTCTATTTGTTAGTCCCATCTGTCCATCATCACTGGGTGTCATGATCAAATTGCTTCACATCACAGGAAGTTGATATTCTTCATCGTCTGTTGTAGTCGACCTCAACCTCTCTATCACAGTTCATGGCTCCAACGCTCTTCCAGCTGTCAAGAGCCTCCACGAACAATCTTTTCAGCTACTGGTAGATTCCTTGTGACCCTTCAGTTCCTCTGGAAATCACACAAAAGTCTCTTCAAGTCCTCTGGCAGAAACCATCAGTGGTTTCTAGCAGTTACACTGAGAAGTGGTACNTCTCTAGCACCCACTAGAAGGAAGCACCAACTCCCTGGTTTCTCTAGCACCAACTAGAAGGAAGCACCAACTCCCTGAGTGTTTCCAGCACCAACTGGATGGAAGCACCAACTTCCAATCATACATGCATCAACCTATAAAACAGACAACAACAGTTCTCCCTTGCACCTCCCTGCCACCTTGGTTTCTCTGGATGCAACCAGATGGGAGCTACAACTCCCTGTGTTCAAGCACCCACTTGAACCTCTGAGGAAAACAGTCCTCCCAAGCACCTCCCTACCTCCCCGGAAAATAAATCTTTGCTACTGAAACTTATTACAGTGATATAATGTTTAACGATGGCTTACCAGACTCATCACTGTTCTGCTGCATTTCCTTGCTCTATCTGCCTCACTGCCTTCCTGCACCCACATAATTGTGCTTTCTGTTCTTCTGTTTTTTATGCTCCGTGCGCCATCTCCATTCAATGCACCATTCCCCTTTTTGTGCATTTCTGTTGCTGAGTTGTCTCCCTTCTTCACACCTCAATGCTTCATAACAACAACAACCCTCATCTCTTCTTTCTACTACATACTTGTAGTCACTCACCTCCTTGTGCATGCTCTCTCGCCATGCTTCTGCATGCTCTGCATGTCGAGTGCTCTGCCTATTCATCATGGAAACTCTTCATCTTCTCTATTTGTTAGTCCCATCTGTCCATCATCACTGGGTGTCATGATCAAATTGCTTCACATCACAGGAAGTTGATATTCTTCATCGTCTGTTGTAGTCGACCTCAACCTCTCTATCACAGTTCATGGCTCCAACGCTCTTCCAGCTGTCAAGAGCCTCCACGAACAATCTTTTCAGCTACTGGTAGATTCCTTGTGACCCTTCAGTTCCTCTGGAAATCACACAAAAGTCTCTTCAAGTCCTCTGGCAGAAACCATCAGTGGTTTCTAGCAGTTACACTGAGAAGTGGTACAGTAGCCCTTTGATCTTCTTCAGTTTTATCTACACCATTGGATTAAATTTTCTAAGTCTTGCGTTCATTTTGGCATCCCGCTCTTCGGCATTTCGGGATCATCGTGGTGGAGGATTTTAGTACTCTCCATTTCCCGACCCCCGAAACTCCGAAAAGGAGCTTGTCTTCACTAACTCCTTCCCCCATATTCCGCCGATGTGACCAACGACTGTGACCTCAGCCTTAGTCGAAACTGCATTTCGCAATTTCGTGTTTCGACATTTCGATAGTCTTGGTGGTAAAGTTTCTTGACTCTCCATGTCACGGTGCCCGAAACTCTGAAACAGAGCTTGTCTGTGACATTTCGTGATTTTGGGTTTCATGATTTCGGGACTCCTCTGATGAAGAGTCTTTACTCTTGACTCCTCCTACTCTCGGTATCCAAAACTCCGGTATGGAGTCTTTATCATTTCTCGACTTTGGGTTTCGCGACTTTGGGAGTCCTTATGATGAGAGTCTTTGTCATCTCCATCTCCGGGTATCCAAAACTTCAAGCGATGTGCCTATTTCACGATTTCAGGGTTTCTCATTTCGCGACTTCGAGACTCCTGTTGATGTGAGTCTCTGACATCTCCATCTCTTGGTAGCCGAAATCCCGGTATCCAAAACTTCAAGCGATGCGCCTATTTCATGATTTTGGGGTTTCACATTTTGTGACTTCGAGACTCCTGTTGATGTGAGTCTTTGACATCTCCATCTCCCGGTAGCCGAAATCTCGGTATCCAACACTCCAAGCGATGCACATGTTTTGGGTTTTCTCATTTCGACACTTCGGGACTCCTGTGTTGGAGAGTCTCGACTCTTGACTTCTCCATCTTCTGGTAACCAAAAATCCAAAATGGAGTCTTTGTTGAGGTGATTTTTCGGGGTTTCGCATTTCACCTTTCTTTTTAAAGAGCATGTAAGTTCTCCTGGATCCAACGCCGGTCAGACCTCGGGCTCATATATGATGTTCATTGGGAAATCTTCAATGAGATCCATCACTACATACTCTGATCTTGTCGAGATTTCTCTGCAGTGTCTGTCCAAAAGACTTCTGGTGCTCGCCTGGCACATCCTTCCTATACTCAAGCCATCATCGCTGTTGTACTTGCCATCAATGATAAGCATACTCTACCTGTAAAACATGCCAACAATATCCCCCTTTGGCATTGATGGAAACAAAGGCATCCAGACCTGTTCTTTTCTCCCCCTTGGACATCGATGTCAAAGAAAACACGCTCCACCTGAGCTGTTGCAGTATTTTTAGGAGGTATCAGATATGCAGTCAATACAAGATCCCCCCTAACAGGATGGACTCTCTTAGGTGTGAAACGAGATGACACCCAACTTCTATCGGAGATACTCAAAAGGGGTCTTGGCTAGGGGTTTAGTAAAGATGTCTGCTATTTGTTCTGTGGTTGGAATGTACTGAACCTAAACAACCTGATTGGTGACTTGCTCTCTCAGAAAATGGTATTTTATGGGAATATGCTTGGTTTTGGAGTGGAATACATGATTCTTAGACACACTGATGGCACTAGTGTTATCACAATGAATTGGGATCGGTGCAACATATTTTACCTCCAAGTCTGCAAGTGTCTGAATCATCCATAATACCTGAGTGCAACAGGTAGCAGCAACAATGTACTCTACCTCTGTGTTGATAAAGAAATGGAACCTTTATTTTTACTAAGCCATGCTACTAATTAGTCACCCAGGAAGAATGCTCCTCCATTGGTGCTTTTTCTCTCATCAACACTGTTTTCCAAATCTGCATCTGAATAAGCAGTTAACTGGAAATTCTGATTTGTGGGATACCACAGACCATAAGTCATTGTTTCTTTCAAATACCTGAATATCCTTTTGACAACTTGCAAATGACTCTGTTTGGGTGCAGAGTGAAATCTTCCTACCATTCCAACAACATGCATTATATCTGGGTGGGATGTTGTGATGTACAACATGCTGCCTATCATTGACCTATATGATCTTTGATCAACATCAGGTGAATCATCATTCTTGCTTAATTTGAATCCAGTAACCATAGGTGTACCCACAGGTTTGGAGTCTTCCATTTGAAATGTTTTCAACATTTCTCTTATATATTTTTCTTGAGAAATGAACATCCCTTCAGACCTTTGCGTAATCTGCAGACCAAGGAAAAATGACAGTTCTCCTATCATGGACATTTCAAACTTAGATTCCATGGCAGAAGAAAACCATTGTACCAATGGATCCTTATTACATCCAAAGATGATGTCATCTACATAGAACAATACGATGAGCAAATTATTATCCTCTGTTTTAATATATAGATTGCTATCAGCTGTTCCTCTCTTGAACCCTTTGTCTTTGAGATACGTATCCAGTCTGTGATACCAGGCTCGAGGGGCTTGTTTTAACCCAGATAAATCTTTCTTTAGCTTGCATACTAAGTCAGGGTTATCAGACAGTTTGAAACCCTCTGGTTGTTCCATATAGACTTCTTCACTTAAATATCCATTTAGAAACACTAACTTGACATCCATTTGATAGACTTTAAACCTTTTATGACAAGCATAGGCAAGAAACATTCTGATAGCTTCTAATCTTTCTACGGGCGCAAATGTTTCATCAAAATCCAGTCCTTCTATCTGAGCATATCCTTTACAGACTAACCTTTCTTTGTTCCTGACAACTTGTCCTTTCTCATTCAACTTATTCTTAAATATCCATTTGGAGCCAATGACATTTTTATCTTTAGGTCTATGAACCATCTCCCACGTATTGTTTTTTTCAATTTGATCAAGTTCATCATTCATTGCTTTAACCCAGTGGTCATCTTTGCTAGCTTCATTAAAATTCTTGGGTTCCAGCATGGATATGAAGTCTATATGAGACTGTTTGTTGTTTTTGATTAGCTTTCTCCTCGTTTGTACACCTTTGTCTTTTTCTCCAATTATCTGGCTTACATGATGATTCTTTTGAATGATTCTGGAGGAGGAATTTGAAGTTGACTGCTGATTTGAGTCTGTCTGAGTGTCTGAGTCTTCATCTGATTCAGAGTCTTCGTTTTATGATTCTTGGACCTGTTCATCTTCATCTTAGCTGTGTCTTCTGTAGAAGACTCATTACTGTACATCTCTCTTGCTGAGATTCCTTCATCAACTTTTACATCAATACAGTCAACCATTTTATGCAGCCTCTTATTATAGCATCTATATCCTTTACTATTTGTAGCATACCCTAAGAAGATACCTTCATC
>SNQJ01S0146864.1:0-14090 GCA_010110895.2 Picea sitchensis | reverse complement strand
CATAGAGGGTAAAAACCTCTTCTTCTTTATATGATAAGTACTCTTTACACTCTTTACATTATCATACATATGAGCACCAACTCATAATGAGGTTGCAACCTCTGTTTTGCAAGCTGCTACTTGCTGAGAGCACCCACTCTCTGGATTCTCTAGCACCCACTAGAAGGAAGCACCAACTCCCTGGTTTCTCTAGCACCAACTATAAGGAAGCACCAACTCCCTGAGTGTTTCCAACACCAACTGGATGGAAGCACCGACTTCCAATCATACATGCATCAACCTGTAAAACAGAGAAAAACAGTTCTCCCTTGCACCTCCCTGCCACCCTGGTTTCTCTGGCTGCAACCAGATGGGAGCTACAACTCCCTGTGTTCAAGCACCCACTTGAACCTATGAGGACAACAGTCCTCCCAAGAACCTCCCTACCTCCCTGGAAAATAAATATTTTCTACTGAAACTTATTACAGTGATATAATGTTTAATGATGGCTTACCAGACTCATCACTGTTCTACTGCATTTCCCTGCTCTGTCTGCCTCACTGACTTCCTGCACCCACATACTTGTGCTTTCTATTATTCTTCTTTTTATTCTCCATGCACCATCTCCATTCAATGCACCATTCCCCTTTTTTTGCATTTCTATTGCTGAGTTGTCTCCCTTCTTCACACCTCAATGCTTCATAACAACAACAACCCTCATCTCTTCTTTCTACTACATACTTGTAGTCACTCACCTCCTTGTGCATGCTCCCTCGCCATGCTTTTGCATGCTCTGCATGTCGAGTGATCTTCCTGTTCATCATGGAAATTCTTCAGCTTCTCTATTTGTTAGTCCCATCTGGCCATCATCACTGGGTGTCATGATCAAATTGATTCACATCACAAGCAATTTAGATTCTTCATCTTCTGTTGCAGTCGACCTCAACCTCTCTGTCACAGTTCATGGCTCTAACGCTCTTCCAGCTGTCAATAGCCTCCACGAACAGTCTTTTCAGATACTAGAAGATTCCTTGTGACCCTTCAGTTCCTCTGGAAATCACACAGAAGTCTCTTCGAGTCCTTTGGCAGAAAACATCAGTGGTTTCTAGCAGTTACACTGAGAAGTGCTACAGTAGCCCTCTGATCTTCTTCATTTTTATCTGCACCATTGGATTAACTTCTCTAAGTCTTGCGTTCATTTTGGCATCCCACTCTTCAGCATTTCGGGATCACCGTGGTGGAGGATTTCAGTACTCTCCATTTCTCGACCCCCGAAACTCCGAAAAGGAGCTTGTCTTCACTAACTCCTTCCCCCATCTTCTGTCGATGTGACCAACGCCTGTGACCTCAGCCTTAGTCAAAACTACATTTTACAATTTCGTGTTTCGACACTCTTGGTGGTGAAGTTTCTTGACTCTCCATGTCGCGGTGCCCAAAACTCCGAAATGGAGCTTGTCTGTGACATTTTGCGATTTCGGGTTTCGTGATTTTGGGACTCCTCTGATGAAGAGTCTTTACTCTTGACTCCTCCTACTCCCGGTATCCGAAACTCCGGTATGGAGTCTTTATCATTTCTCGACTTTGGGTTTCGCGACTTCGGGACTCCTTATGATGAGAGTCTCTGTCATCTCCATCTCCCGGTAACTGAAATCCCGGTATCCAAAACTTCGAGCGATGCGCCTATTTCCCGATTTCAGGGTTTCGCACTTCACGACTTCAAGACTCCTGTTGATGTGAGTCTCTGACATCTCCATATCCTAGTAGCCGAAATCCCAGTATCCAAAACTTCAAGCGATGCACATATTTCACGATTTCGGGGTTTCGCATTTCGCTACTTCGAGACTCCTGTTGATGTGAGTCTCTGACATATCCATCTCCCGGTATCCGAAATCCCGGTATCCAACACTCCAAGCAATGCACCTGTTTCGGGTTTTTGCATTTCAGCACTTCGGGACTCCTGTGTTGGAGAGTCTCGACTCTTGAATTCTCCATCTCCCGGTAACCGAAACTCTGAAATGGAGTCTTTGTTGAGGTGATTTTTTGGGGTTTTGCATTTCACCTTGCTCGTTAAAGAGAATGTAAGTTCTCCTGGATCCAACGCCGGTCGGATCTCGGGCTCATATCTGACGCTCATCGATAAATCTTCAATGAGATCCATCGCTGCATACTCTGATCTTGTCGAGCTTGCTCTGCAGCGTCTGCCCAAAAGACTTCTGGTGCCCGCCTGGCACATCCTTCCCGTACTCAAGCCATCATCGCTGCTGTACTTGCCATCAATGACAAGCATACTCTGCGTGTAAAGCATGCCAATAATCACCTTTCAAGAAAGCAAAAGATGGTGCAAAATAAGTAAAGATGGGTAGGGGCCATTGAGGATGAGTCATTAAAACGTGGAGAATAAATTAGCTAACACAAAACAAAAATCAGGCTTTTAAGAAGATGTCATAGGTGAACGAAGGGGTAGGGAAGCAATGCAGACCTAAGTTCCAATAGTCACCACAAATATGAATGTCCATCCTTTGCGCAATACTTAGCAGCTGGTGCACCAAACTAAGGAATGTGTGTCCATTCTTTCCTTGGTATTGAATTCCATGTTTTTTCACATTGCACAACATGATATGTTGGGTTTCCTTCTCCTCTATACTTCTGCATCATGTCTCCCTCATCAATTTTGAATTTCACTTGTATTAGTTTCCTACATTGTTTCCAGTCTTCTATGTTTTATTTGTGTGTCACCCACCATGAGGCTGGGGTGGCCTTCAGTATAATGTCCAGTGCTAGTATACTCTGTTGTTTTGGTACATGTTCCTCAAATGTCTGTACAAATGTTTTTATATCTATCAACATGTCATACTTAGGCGGGCTGCATAGTTTTATTCCAATCTAGCATACTAATTTGGTCATGCGTGTGCATTGCCATGTTGAGACTTCATGCATCCTCTGCTGCTAATTTTCAAAACATGCTTCTGAGTCTGATGTACATGAATTGATGTTTCTCCAACTTAACACACTGTCTATGGTGGGGTTAAAATAGTCATCCATCATTGCAGTCATGTTATACAGGTTGTCTATTTCATCTCCCTTTGTTGGTTTTGTGTACCTCCTTCCTTCTTTTGGGTCTAATGGAGCAATAACTTTAAGTTATCCTACTTCAAATATCATCTCTCTCCTTTTCAGATTGATAATGGCTTGGTTATTGAAGGCCCATTCTAGTCCCATTAACGTTGGGTATGGTTTATTTTCATCCACAATCTCGTTAACTTTAAAATATGTGACACTGCACACTCCATCGATATTCATAGGTAATCCTGTTAATATGCCAATAGGTACTATCTTGTACTAGTTTGCTAATCTCAATTGAATAGGTGACCAAACTAACTTGGGTTTCTCCATCATTTCCCATGTATTCTTAGGTAAAACGTTCACATCGGACCCCAAGTCTAAGATCACATTGTCTATGTCATACTCTCCAGCCTATACACTGAACCTAAACTCACCATTGGTTCTTTTCTTGCACAATAGCTGGTTCACTAATTTCTTTTCAATAGGGGTTTCCTTTCCTTGTGCACAATGATCGACCATAGAGAATAATGCATGAAATGAGTTTTCATCTTCGACCAACTCTAGGAAACTCTTCAAAAATTTTCCTAAAGTACTTACCTTCGTCGGTAATTCTTAGCAGCTGCTAAGTATTTCGCAAACAATGGACACACATGTTTATACATACCCTTGCCATCATCCCAAAGAACTGGTACTTAGAACTGGAGATGCGCAAAGTCACAACATACTAGGATTACGTAACTCAAAGATTCCATGTAACATTTACCTTTCAGAATGAGTTTCCCTTGATAAGTACAATGGTACAAGAGATTAAACATAAAATATTCACCGAAGAAGAATAAATGGAAGTAATATATGTATACATCACACACAATGCCTCTATGATGGTTCACAAGTTATTGGAATTTCACAGGAGGATCAGGATGATGAACATCCCTGCAATATCCAAGTACTGAAAACAAAGGGGTAACAAATAATAGAGGTCCCAGAGCTGGAATCCACAACATACGTGCAACTAGTCAAGACATGGAAATTTAATATTGGGATAAAGGAAATCCCTAATTTTGCATAGATAAGAGATTATTGGGATGAGGAAACCGTAGAAAAGATAACATATCTACTACATGAATACCAAGACCTATTCCCAACTACATTCTTAGAGATGAAAAGGATAGCGGGTGAGCTAGGGGAGATGAGGATCCCACTGAAACTAGGCACTAAACTAGTGAAACATAGACCCTATAGACTGAACCCAAGATATAAGGAAAAAGTAAAGGAGGAAATAGACTACATGCTAAAGGTAGGAGTCATCGAACTAGTTGAGGAATCATAATGGATAAGTCCCGTGGTAGTGAAAGACAAGAAAACAAGGGGTATAAGAATCTGTGTTGACTTGAGGAAACTGAATGATGCATGCCTACACGATCCGTTCCCAACGCCATTTATATATACATGAAGTATTTGAAAACGTAGGCAGACAAGAAGCCTATTTGTTCAAAAATGGTTTCTTAGGCTACCATCAGATAAGAATTTCATAGGAAGATAGACATAAGACTACATTCACAACAAAATGGGGAAGTTTTCAATACATAGTGATGTCGTTTGGGTTAAAGAACGCACCCACAATATTTTCCAAAGTAGTTTTCGAACTGTTTAAATAGTGTTTTCATAAGTTTCTTGTAGTCTACTTGGATGACTGGACTATATTTATCCTATTATGGGATCATGTTGAATTGCTAAGATTGATGTTGGATTAGTGCAGACAACATCAAATATCATTAAACCTAAAGAAGTGTATTTTTTACGCACCGTTCGGAATATTATTGGGACACATGGTATGCAAACAAGGTCTAATAGTTGATCCTAGATTGCAGTTATACTGGACTTACAACCACCCACATCAGTCAAACAACTACATGTAACATTGAGTCACACAGGGTATTACATGAAATTTATCAAAGGATACACACAAATTACAACACCAATGGAAAAATTACTGGAAAAACAAGAGAAGTTCCAGTGGAATGACGATTATCAGAAAGGAATGGACACACTGAAATTTTTTTTAGTAACTGCATTGATCTTAATTTTCCCAGACTGGAACAAGGACTTTTGTGTACATGTGGATGCATCATCAATAAATTTAGGCACAGTCTTGTCATAGCCAAGAGAGGGAGAGATAGATCACCCAATCTCTTTTGCAAGTAGGAAACTATCAACATTGGAAAAAAAAATATCACAACAGAATGTGAGGGATTGGCTATGGTCTATGCGCTACATAAGTTTAGACACTACTTTCTAGGCTCACACTTTAAGATATACACTGACCATTCTACGCTAATATATCTGGTCAACAAGTCAGTGTTGGGGGGAAGTATTTGCATGGCTTCTATTGTTCTAGGAATACGACTTTGAAGTAGTAGTAAAACCAGGTAAACTTAATGCAGGACCAGATCACTTATCGTGCATACTCTCGAGATAAGAGGCAGGAAACCTAGATGATAGCTTG
This sequence comes from Picea sitchensis, assembly GCA_010110895.2. NCBI lineage: Eukaryota > Viridiplantae > Streptophyta > Pinopsida > Pinales > Pinaceae > Picea > Picea sitchensis. The sequence goes on along the minus strand of SNQJ01S0146864.1, from coordinate 8,542 downwards.
CCAGATGCACAACTATTTTGGGTTAAGATGGTGGACGATTATTTTATAGACATTGTACAATTCTTAAGTACAAGGATAGCCCCCTTAGACATGATTGTTTCACAGAAAAATAAGTTGGTAGTAAAAGGTTGTGAACTACCAATTAATTGCAGGAAGCTTATATAAACTTGGTGTAGATGGAATATTGTGACGTTGTGTGGTCAAACATGAAATACTAATTATATTGGTAGAAGCACATGACGAGATAGTAGGAGGAAATTATGCAGGTAAATCCATTGCGCATAATATATTACACATAGGACTATGGTGGCCTACACTCCACATGGATGGAAAGGAATACTATCGGACATGAGATGTTTGTCAAAGGGTAAAAAATCCCTCCATAAGGGGAGAAATTCCATTGAATCCACAAGTTACATTACAGGTTTTTGATAAGTGGGCCATATAATTCTTGGACCAATCAACCCACCAACCAAATGATCAAGGGCTAGGTATATCATTACGACAACAAAATATCTGACTCGATGGGAATAAGCCGCACCAGTTATGGATTGCAACTCAGAAACTGCTATGCACTTTTTGTTCGAGAATATAGTAAATTGATTTGGATGTCTAAGAACATTGATGAGTGATCAAGGGAAACACTTCATCAATAATACCATAACATCTTTGAATGAAGAATTTTAAATTCACCATCAGAAGAGTATGTCGTACCACCCACAGGCCATTGGCACAGTAGAAGCATTCAACAAAATCCTAGAGAATGTACTGACAAAAATATGCAACGTAGGAAGAGATGACTAGGACTTAATAGTTCTTGTTGTATTATGGGAATTCAGAACAACAAAAAAAAATAACATGGAAAACACCAGTTAGGTTGGTATATGGGCAAGAGGTATAAATTTCGATGGAGTTTATGGTACTGAGCCTGTGCATCGTAGATATCACAAATCTTTTGGATTCGGGCGCAATACAAGAACACCTATCACAACTAATACAGATTGACGAGGATATATTGATCACATTATTTCACCAACAGGTTCAAAAGGTAAGGGATAAAGCATGGCATGATAGACACATTAAGTTAAAAAAATTCCAAATAGGCAACTTGGTACTACTATATGATAGGAAATTTATGCAGCACTCAGGGAAGTTATGTATGCACTGGATAGGACCATATGTGATCAAGGAGGTGACAGAGGAAGGTGTTTTTCAATTGGAAATACTTAAAGAAGAAGCATTGAAAGGAGGGGTGAACGAAATTCATCTAAAACTCTATCAAGAGGGCTGACAATCTGTGCAATAGGAGGAACCACGCAAAGGTTAAAAAAACCCAGAACACACACATAAATAATGAAAATGGGAACCATGCAGAGAGGTGCAACTGTGCCAACCAAGGAGACCTAATGCAAAAGCAATAAAATATACAGTAGGAATTGCACCGTCCCACACGAAAAGACTGTTGAAAGTACAAAAATGGAGGAAACAAAAGTTACAGGTGGAAACGACAAGCACGAGCGAATAAGGACCAGTCATAAATCCACCATAATAACAAGGAATACAATAAAATCACCGCTGATATGCATGATAGAGTGGCAGTACATGGCATAAATATAATAATAGATTCAGAAATAAAGCGCCATTAACACAAGCACCTGTCATGCTAAGGGAAGATGAGATAGGAAGGAAGGCGTGAAGACCATTGCACAACTGGAAAAGGGCATAAAAGAAGCCAAGTCTACCAAATGTGGGCTATTATTACTTACAAATATAGGAGAAACAAAGAGCACAAAGCTATAATGAGATACAGAGCTACAACACCTGTCAAAGACTACTTAACTACAGAAATGGCACCACCCATAGCTGTAGGAGAAACAACAACTGTACCAAGGAAGAGTCGCAGTAGAGCTCCAACAAATGAACCAGAGATGGAGGAAACCCCTGGTGCAAGATGTTTGTCTCAGGCCTTCTCCTTTTCCGCCTAATAGGAGACACACCTGGGCTGCTCCCTGGCCTTGAATTTGCATGAGTTCTTCTAGTGGATTTCCTTGTATAATGATGGCACCTTCTCATACTTATTGACTACATGTCATTCTTGTGATCATCCCTTATGCTATGGGATCTAAATCCTTTCACTTATATAGCACTAGTTGCTTTCTTGGTGCCATAGTTTTTGTTAAATTTCCTATGCAACATATTCAGGATCTGAAGTATATCTTCCTAATATTTCATAATCCCTTCATTATCTTCCCTATAGATCTACACTTCTCTATGAAATCTTATCATAGTTACAAGATCCTACCTGCCTCTTCTTCCATTTGACTCTTTCTCAACATTTCCCTTTCTTACATGTAGACCTATGACCTCCTCCTCATGGTTGGAAGATCCTTGGGCATCTTCCATAACTCCAATCCTCATATAAGAACCAAAGTTGTTTTCCTGTAACTCTAATTTTGCAAGAAATGTGCATGTAATAATTATTGTTAGAACATGCATACTATAAAACATTTCACTAATTAGAATACATGTTATTCTTCATCTCAATTTATGAAGAACAAATTGTACTAAGTCAAAATATGATTCCTTAGACACATTCCTCTCTGAAACAAATCTCCATCTATAAAATCTCCAAATAAATATATGCATATTCTCCAAATAAATATATTTATATTGATAAACAATTTCTCGCTGACGTCCAATGAAATTGCAGTACATCACAGTGAGAAAATCAAATAATATTTAATGTGAAACACAAATTGGATAAAAACTAGAAATACTTCAAATTGAACATGACTCTTTTGATATGAGACAAATAATGAACTATGCAAATCATCAGAAGTGACTAATATTAGAAGTGAGCATGGATGTATTAAGATACCTGCTTAGTTACATCTCAAGACCTGCTTGGCTCAAAACTAAACCTCCGTTCCTTATGATTATGTAGTGTGAAAGAAACTAAATTAATATTGACCACAAAAATACACTAGGGTTCTAGGCAATGGATGCATATTGAAAAGAAACCAAATAGTAATGAAATAAATAAAACCAACTCAAAGGAAATTGTGGTAATATGAAATTCCTTGGTAATCAATTTAAGGGACCAAATAGAAGAAGATGAGTAAGTATAAACTTCAAGACTCAAACTTTGTAATGAAATTCAACGAGAGAAAAAATGTATTATGTTCTCACAAAAAACAAAAACAAATTATGTGATAGTAATAGAGTAACTTGGACTCTGTTTCAAAACATTTAGGAGTTGTGCTAAAAAGTAGTCACCTATACTTCATCTCCATCCAACCTAAAACTAAATAATAACACTTAAGGTTAGGGTCAAGAACAACCTACAAACATTCTCTTCTCTTGGAGCTACTAAGTTCAATTCTACCTCTTGATAACCAATACATCTCAAACAAACAATTTAGAAGCTTTGTTCAAATTAAAGAAAAAGTTTTTGGAGTACATGATTTAACCCAAAAACTGGCACTCATAATCCATACTAGAAGCATGCTTAGCAAAAGGATAAATCCTACATATATAAATAACTTTTTACACATAGATATGAAATTATAAGCACAACCTATGATCATATGTGTATGAAATTATAGTATCCCACGATTAGAATAAAATTATCCTAATGACTCCGTAGACACTGTAATAAGACTCTAAATTTAAACATATATATCATATAAATTGAAAAAGAGGTCATTGCAAATCCATAAACCAAATTGGTGTATGAGACCTATGATTCTAGCTATGTTGACAACACTCTAGCACTAAGACCAATACCATATCTATCACTGTATCCACTTTCTATTATCCACCTAAAGCCTTTGTGGGTATACTTGAAGGTAAGGTTGTACAAGATGATATCAAAGGAATTTTCTATAATGGTTATGGACACATGTTAGTGAATAAAGAAATAAATACCAACCAACACAATGAATTCACACAAATTATTTAGAACTGTATTTACCAGGTATAAGAGATGTGGAGATGGTGCTTGAGGTCAGTGATGTATCCAAACAGAGAATGGTATTTCCATCTCTCAATTCATTATTGCATCAACGTAGAAATTGTTCCCAATATGTCATTGGCACAAGTGTTAATGCATGATTGCAATGTTTTCCATTGGATTCTATTGTGTATGAGGGTATGATACTAACAATTAATCAAGATCACCTATAAAAACAAAGAAAAGAAGAACCTTGATCCAAAGAAAGGAACTGCCCACGTCCTAGAATTTTTTAAATAAAATGTAGGTAAGAGATTTTCCCTAAATGATCATGTTGAGGTCTACTTCAGATAAAAGGAAACTACATTTACTGGCAAGCAAGCAAGCATAAATTATTCACAAAAAATTCTAATGAAAATACACTAGACAAAAAATGGATAGATGCGTTGTGTGGTCCAATAGATGACTCCTTAAAAGTCGATTATAAATTTAGATTCAGAGGACCATGAAGTGGGAATATATCCAATAACCTCAAAAAGAACAAAGTACGTCATTTGAAATGGAATAGAGTGATGGAAATCTATTAATTTTTAGTCTAAGGGTTTCGTCAGATTGAGAATAGAATGTTTGTGAAAGAAATATTCATAAAATGAATCTGAAAGAGATGAAAAATCATTCAGATAACAAGCATGTCATGTGGGGGGTAAGAAGGCGTTCAAACTTGGATTTTCTTTTTCCAATTCTCTAGGAGGTTGCAGGGTTCAATCCAGAGGGAATACAACAATAAAGTTTAATATATCCTGAAAAGTCAAAATTGAATGTCTCCAAAAGAAAATTAATATGGTAAGTTAAAGGGTCACAACTTTTTAATATGAAAACAATTTTGGTTGACTAGAATTTGCAGTTGTTGTTGGATTCCAACTAGATGGAAAATAAAATGGTTGTTGTCTACTACGCTTCAACTCATTCCCATGCCCTCAACTCAATGATCATTGTAGAATCTTTATTGTGGAAACTATTCTCTCACTCATCACACACTGTCTTGTTGGTTTTCCCACATAATGACATCACAATTTCCACCTGACCTGTTCTAATGCTTTTGTGTGTAGTGCAGTGCCTTGGAAAGGACCTTGGCTTGTATTTAACTTGAACTTGTTATGCCTTTCATAGGACCAATGAATAATTTAATTGTTGGAATAATGAATAAGAAATACTACACTAAGAATTTAGGTTACAACATTATGAGAATTTAAGTTACAACATTATAATCTCATACACAGGTAGAGACATACGTTAATTCAAATAAACCCAACATTAAACTAGAACATAACTTAAAAATAAATATGCACATGTAGAGATAACTTATATAGAATTTTCTGTCCTTTCATAACTACACAACGTATAGACATAAATAAAGCTTGACATTTTAAATTCTTCATACATAAAAAAAACATTGTAATTTCTAGAAGAGCTTAAAATCCAAATGTATAGATAGAGATAACTTATATGTTCCAAGTTGTAGACCAACCACTAGTTGAGCGAGCTATTTCCACCCAACCGTAGGAAAATCCACAGTGCAAACCACCCCCTAGCTGGGCTATCATACCACTAGGGAGAAGCAAAGATAGTTACCTCTGAAGGTTGGACTCTAATCAATGTTTGTTCTTGCAGATTTCTTGATGAAAAAACAGTATTATGTCACATAAAACAAAAAGAGAATGTCCTTATCTATTGTATAGTACCTTGCTCATGATATTTAGTGTGTGCATAGAAGGTCCATACTATGTCTCAAGTTTCAACAAAGTTTTCCATGTTTTCTTGGCTTCCTGTCAAGGATGGTTGGTCTATGATGGGTTTGTCTCTCTTCCTCCAATGTCTAAGCTCTCAAAACTCTTTTCTGCCTCTTTTTCTAAAAACTCTCTTGACCCCATTCGAATTTCCCTCATGCTTAATGGCTCGAGAATTCAAACACTACTTCTCTTCCTATATCCAATAATGTATTACACCTTTATTCATGTAGTGCCTCAAAAGGACTCATATTTAAATATGCTTGGTATCCGTTATTATAGGAAAACTAAACCAAATGTAGGTACTCCTCCCATTTAATTTGTCTATTCATGACGTACATGTGAAGCATGTCTTCCATTGTTTGGTTTATTCTTTTTGTCTACCCATATGACTATGGATGATAGGCAGTGTTGAAATTTAACTGTGTACCCAAGCCTTCAAATAGTCCTTTCCAAAATCTTGATGTTAACTTTGAATCTATGTCAGATATGATTGTGGTAGGTATTCCATGTAGTCTGAAGATTTCTTTCATGAAAATTTATGCAACGTTGATTGCTTTGAATGTGGAATTTATAGAAATGAAGTGAGAAGCCTTGCTGAATTTTTCCACTACAACCATGATGGCATCATGTTGCTTCACTGTCTTTGGAAATCTTGTGATAAATTCCATGTTGATCATTTCCCATTTTCATTCAGGAATGGGTAAAGGTTGCAAAAATCCCATTGGATGTCTATGTTCCAAGCATCTTGTAATATAGTCAACAATTTCATTTTTCATTCCAAGCCAAAAATATTGTTTCCTTACTACATAAAAGATTTTCCGATAACCTGGATGTCCCTATTAAGGTTTCTTCTGCATTTCATCCAAGTTAAATATTTTTAACTCCTCTGCATTAGGATGTACAATTTATCCTTATATATCATCAATCCTTCTTTAGTTACCTGATAGCCATCAAATTTTTGGTTTGGTGGCTCTTTTTGTAGGCATTCCTTTGATTGTAGAAAGGACTCATCCTTATCCAAGGCCTCTTTTATCTTGGACTTCAGATCATATTTGCAAGTGTTGATAGTTGCCAAGTGTATAACCTGCATACTTTTGCTAATTTCATCTACTAGCTTGTTCTCTTTCCCCTTTATGTGTATGATTCAAAATCATACTCCCTGATGAATGCTAACCATCTTGCTTATCTAGCATTCAAGTTAGGTTGATTGAAAATATGCTTTAATCCACTGTGGTATTTCAACAAAAAACAATTTCTACCTATCAAGTAGTGTCACCACATATTCAATGCATGTATTATGGTTGGAAGTTCCAAGTCATGGGTAACATAGTTCCTTTCATGGTCCTTCAATTTGCTAGATTCATAACTTACCATGTGAATATCTTGCATAATAAGTCCACCCAATCCTTCTTTACATGCATTTATACACATTGCAAAGTCTTTGTTTGGGTTAGCCATTTTTAGTACCAAATGCATGTACTCCTCCCATTTACTTGGTTTGTGAATCTTCTGTAGTATCATGTCAGTCCCATAGATGGCCTTATATCTGTCACATTCTTTGGAGTGAGCTAGTTCATAATGGAGTTGATATTTTTTGGATCAACGGATATTCCCTATTATGATACGATGTGTACCAAATATTGTATCAACCTCTGATAGAAATCACATTTACTAAACTTGGCATACAATTGATGTTCTCTTAGTGTATGCAACACCAATATGAGATGTTCCTCATTTTCTTCTTTTAATTTAGAGTATATAAGGATGTCATCGATAAAGACCAATACAAACTTATTCAAATATTTGTTCAAAATGTTGTTCATGAGACACATGAATGTAGCCAGTGCATTAGTAAGTCCAAATGGTACCATTGTGAATTCATAATGACCGTGCCTTGTTTTGAAAGTTGTCTTATGAATATACTCATATTTAATCCTAACTTGATGATACTCGGATCTCAAGTCAATCTTTGAAAATATTTTTTCTCCTTGTACCTGATCGAATAGATCATCAATTCAGGATAAAGGGTACTTGTTTTTAACTGCCACTTTGTTTAATTGTTTGTAGTCAATGCATAGTCTAAGAGTACCATCCTTTTTCTTCACAATCAGTATAGGTGCTCCATAAGGAGACACACTTGGTCTGATATACCCCTTGACTAACAAATCTTGTATTTTCATATTTAGTTCCATCAGTTCAGGTGTACTCATTTTGTATGGAGCTCCTGATATAAGTGTAGAACTAAGAAAGAGATCAATTGAGAAGTCAATATCTCTTTTTGGAGTCAAACCTGGTATCTTTTCTAGAAATACATCCTTAAATTCTTGGAGTTTTGGATAGTCTTCAATTTTTTACTCTTCATTTTTTGTTGACTCCAATACATGAACTGCATATAACTGATAACCTTTCCTGGCACTCCTTTTTAACTGCAAGGATGAAATCTATCTGATAGAAATGGTTCTCAGAGTTCCTTTCACTAAAATTGGATTCCCTCCATCATCTATGCATTCAAAGGTCTTATTGTAGCATTCCAAATTTACTTTATGTGTTTTTATCCAATCCAAACCAATTAAGGCATCATACGAACCCAAAGGTAAAATATTTAGATTCAGCCTTGTAAGCAGTCTGTTCATTTCCACTAGGAAATCTTCTATCAATCCACTAACCTTTCTCTTTACCCCTATATCCAACTAAACTAAAAAAGACTTCTTGTGTTTTATTTTCTGAAGAATACATGTATCAACAATGTTAAGAGAAATGTAGCTATGACTAGATCCAGGGTCAATTAGAATATAAATAG
>SNQJ01S0146862.1:5423-29270 GCA_010110895.2 Picea sitchensis | reverse complement strand
TAGGCTCCCCTGGCCTAACAAAACTCATAAGCCTACAACTTATTCAAAACTTGGCTCACCAGCCTATAGAACATATTTACAATTCTTTTGCATATAACATGATCTGTAACGGGGCTCGGCCTTGGGGACACTACAGTTGTGGGGGAACAACATGGTGTTGTTGTTAATAATTCCTTTAGTTTCTTAAATGCTTCCGCTCATTTCTTTGTCCATACGTATTTATTATTCTTCTTCTGCAATTCTGTAATTGTATTTGCTATCTTTGAAAATCATTCTACAAAGCATCGATAGTAACTTGCTAAACCCATAAAACTATGTACTTCTTGCACGTTTATTGGTGCTGGCCATTCCATAATAGCCTCAAATTTCGCTGGATCCACAACAATACCTTCTCCAGAAATAATGTGTCCCAAATAGTGAATCTTTGTCTAATAGAATGAACATTTCGACATATTTCCGTACAAATTGTTTTCTCTTAAACATTTCATCACTAATCTCAAGTGTTCGCCGTGATCCTCTCTCATCTAAGAGTAAATCAATATGTCATCAATAAATACTTGTACGAACTTATGCAAGTACTCACGGAATACCCCATTCATCAAACTCATGAATACACACGGGGAATTCATCAATCCAAATGGAAATACAATAAAGTCATGATGTTTGAATCTTGTCTTAAATGCAATTTTAGGAATATCGTCCTCTTTAATTCACAACTAATGATATCCCTATCTCAAATCAATCTTTGAAAATATTGTCGCTCCCTTCATTTGATCAAATAAATCATCAATTCTTAGTAACATATACTGGTTCTTGATCGTGGCTTCATTTAATTGATGATATTCAATGCAAAGCCTCCATGATTTGTCCTTCTTTCTTACAAAAATAATTGGCACACCCCATGGTGATACACTTGGACGTATAATTCCCAAATCCGACAAATCCTTCAATTGCATATTTAACTCTTGCAATTCTGTTTTTGACATCCGATATGGCGTTCTTGCAATCGATTATGTTCCAGGTTTTAAATCTATGGTAAATTATGATTCTCTTTCTAGCGGTAAACCTGGTAGTTCCTCAAGAAATACATTGACAAATTTAGATACTACAGGAAAGTCTTTCAATCCTTGTGCGTCACCTTTTTCATTAAGTGTTAAAATAACATACAACTTACATCCCTTGTGCATGATTTTATGTAATTACAGAGAAGAACTAAATCTCAACAAAACTCCTTAGTTTCTTCTCACAATTACTCTACTCTATCCCAAATCATCAATCAAACTTAATCGTTTTGTCTTATAGTTAAGTATTGCATCATACGATTCTAACCAATCCATTCCAATCAGAATTTCGTAATATCCCAAGATTGTGACATAGATGTTTAGACTTGTGAAGAAATCACCCAAGTTAATGTTACAATCTTTAACTTTTCCTCCAACCTTTTGCTTATTACCTGATGCAATTTCTACATATATAAAATCATCTTGTTTGACTTCCTTCACCTTAATTATTTTATGTGCAACACTAGATATAGAAATCTAAGTAGCTCCTAGATCTATCAAAACACTAAACCGTTGATTAACTATCATACCTGAAGTCTCAAGCACTGTGGACTGATGCTCAGCCTAGAGGTTATTAACCATTGCATGAATACTATGGGCCTTGCCCAAATCTCCTACTGTTGTCTCTCTTGTTGATCTGACATCTCTTGCCTTCTCAATAGGACAATCTCTCTGGTAGTGTGGCTCTCCACAAGTCCAACATCCATTCTTAGGGCCAGTGCTCCTAGTCCCACAAGAAGAATCTATTGGTCTAGCGTTTTGGGGCCCTGATATGTTCTGCGGAAAAGATCTAAACTAGTATTGCTTCTAAGGTTGACGTTGTTGATGCTATAGTGGTGATCTATACGGTGTCCAATGACTGGTAGTCTATCTACGTGGTGTAGAAAATACTGGTCCTCTAGGTGTATCACGGTGCCCATAAGTCTTCTAATCCGACACTCTCTATGAAATATTTCCATTCTCTCTTAAATGGGTCCTACCCTGACCCCCACTGTTCAACTCTTCTTCAATGATGTGCGCTTTATGTACTGCATCGTGCAAATTATGAGGAACCAAGATCCTCACCTTAGTGTGAATGTTGAAGTTGAGACCAAACACAAACTTGTTAACTTTTAATTTCTTAGTGTTTAGATGCAGAGCGTATCTAAGCAACTCCATGAACCTAGCCTCATACTTTGGTATTGTATGACTACCCTATTGTAAAGAATTGAACTCATTAAGATGGTTCTCAATGAACTCATCAGAAAGTTATCTCTCTCGGAATCGTTCCTCGAACAATTCCCATGACACGTCTTCAATGGCCATGTCCAGCTGTGGTAAGAGTGTCTTCCACCAAAGAAGAACACTCCCTTTTAGTTGAAATACCACCATGCAAACATTCATGTTGGAGCTATAATCTCACAGTTCAAAGAACATCACCATATTCTCCAACCATCCCTTTGCGGCTAAACCATCTGTGGCACCCCCAAACTTGGGAAATTTCACCTTCTCGAGTTCTCTATGAACACTACTACAAACTACAGGAGGGTGTTGCGAACCCTCATTGGGTAAAGAATCCATAACCTCATCCCGATCAAAGTGATTTATCAATGCATTTGACCTCTTGTGAAAGGATCTCATCATACCTACCACATCTCCTACTGCAACCTGCTCCTCCTAAGTGGTTTGTTCTTCTCCCTATGGAGAAGATCCCTCTAGTGTGGATGCACTCGGAGGAAGGGTACCTCTTCCTCCCACACTCCAAAATATACTCATCATTCGTCCTCTAACCATGATACCTGCATGGAACAATTTCAAATTGTATTAGTGATACATATTTAACTATTAATATAAAAAAATCGAAGGCATAACATGTCTAGTGTAGCATAGTTGAACTCACTCTGATACCATATGTAACAAACTCTACTAAATCTAGCATCATTATATAAGTAATTCCAATGAATATAACATATATTGTTAACTTTTATTTTTGTTCAGAGTAATTTGTCAACTTAACATCTATATAGAACATTAAACATGTATTCGACAATTATAAAAACATCTAAGCCATTATAACCATTCGTCTAAGACTAATAAATTACAACACTAATTCTAATAATTCCTTTGAGAGTAACAATAGTTTTTGTAAGTGTTCTCATATTCTATCTGGCCTAAGCTATACACAATGCACCTTATTTAAATTCCAACAACAAGAGTCATGGTGTCAATCTAATAATTCACAAAATATTAAATCATAATTAATCATTTCCTTCTACATCATTAATTAGAGTATCTATTTACTAAGAATTTATATAAAACCGTTGAAATAGTTCGATGATATTAACATAATCATGTAGGCCTTCGTAAGAAACCTTCAAGACATCAATATTAATCCATAATAATTATCTCCTTTACGCATTACTCTTAAGCCTATAATATTCATGACTATGCATAAACAAGAATTCTATTAGATTTTCATTTCTTGAAATACTCATTCCAAAAACACTAGGCCCAACGCCCGATCTCTAAGTATAAGGTTCATAACATATCTCCAAGACCATGAGTCAACCGCACAACACAAGTCTCAACATACAAAACCTAGCGCTCAATTCTAGCACCAAGCGCCAAGCCACAACCAAGGGAGGAGCCAATAAGGACCGTACTTTTTTGCACCTTTGTAGGAAAACCTAAAATTCTTGAGTTGTCAAAATCATCTCATATTCCCAATTGAAGGTAATTAAGACTTTAAATTAGTTATACCCAAGGTTGATAAAATTATTACAACTACCGCTTCCTCTTATTATTACCATTATTATTTAATTAAACTGGAAGCGTGCATAACTGTAATTAAACTCGCAATAATGAGAACACCTTTTCTTTTGAAGAGTTTCCCTAGATTTGTATTATCCCATAATTTGACACGAAAGTTGATTCCCTCGCTTGATTAAAATAATTATAAATTAAATACTTGATTATTCTTAGGATCGTATGCGCTAACCTCAATCGGAATATAGTTACCATTCTAGATAGTTATGTAAGGCGAAGGCCTTTAACAAGACAATAAGTTATTAAATCAATGAGGTTTCTTGCATTCACCACATAGAAGTTTAGGATTGGGAAGGTTCACTTCCTTAATCATTCCAAGTTTGATTATTATTTTTATTTTCACTAATTCACTTCCTTAATCATTCCAAGTTTGATTATTATTTTTATTTTCACTAACAATATTATTATACAGATAAATTAGCAAGCTTGTGTCATCAGGTAAGAATCCTATTGAGAGGATAGTGTTTACAACTATATTGGAACCCTAGTAATTGGGTTAGGACATTTATGGCGATAAGCATAAGAAGAGAAGAGAGGTAAGTTTATTGAATTAACCCCTCTTTTTTTTCTGACAACGCCTCTAATTATACATTAATAGGTTCTTATAGTTATTTTAAAACAATAAAGAGAATCCCTAGAGATCATGTACGAAATACTCTGGTGTAGAGACACAAAGATAGCATGCATACTTTGCATGATGTTTCGGTAGTGAAATACTATTGTTCGGGATATCAACTCGAGTAATAATTACCCTATTAAATTACCGTAATGCCATACAATGGATAGAAGGATCTCTCTCTGTAGTAATCATATTGAGATCGCAACCTAAAACTGCCAATTGGAAAATACAACGGCCATAAGGTGAAACCTCCACGTCGACAAAATTATTGCTACCAACTCTATGCACTTAGAGTTACGATTTTTATCAATAATGCTTTGTAATTATTTTTATCCTTGTAATTATATCAATTGGTTTTTCAAAGGATATTAGTAGTTTGGGCGATAATTATTCGATCAACTTGCAGAAACCCAACATGTACTTCAACCATATACTAAATGCATATACCAATATAACCATCAAAAAGTTCTCTAGCAACCAAATACCATAAACCATTACATCAAAACATGTGTCACAACCTCATTGTTATACAACCTCTATCTGTAACATACCTCAACCAAAATACCTCATCAATTTCATCATCCAAATCTGATTTGTAACTCTGTAATAGACCTGGTGTATATGATCACATACATGCAAACCTTCCTTAACTTTAATAACAAGAGACTAGCATTTTCATCAAACTTTACTTTAGTCTCATGAGACTAATTTTGGATTAGTCAACAACCCTAACTTGCAATAATCATAACTATGTACATGTAATGAATACAGATATAAAAATACTACACAATGTTCTTCAGTGTCTTTTATGCAATTCCTCCATGTTTCACTACTTTGAACCTCTCAAAAAAAGACTTATAGCAAAAATGGCACACTTTGTTGAATTTTGGCTTATTCTACAGAGCAAACTTGTAGAGTGTGCCCCGCACATAATATTTGTTGTATGGATCTGAAAATGGTACAAAGCATACTAAAGACTGTACTCTAACTAATACATTTGGTCTTACTAAATTTGGATATGTTATGAAGAAGTTATGATGTTTTTACCCGAAACACCTGTTTTAGAGTAGTTTGAGGACTAGCCACAAACCCTATTTTCCACGAAGTGTAACTCCAAAGATACAACGACCTAGAAGCTGAAATGTGTATCAAATCTACTTGGATATGTTTCCTCAAAAGCCTCCATATTTTGTAGTATGAATCTGTTATCACATATAGTCGTCAAGGGCAGCAGGTTGTCCAAGTTCACAGCCTGCACAAGAAACGTCAAAGCGCAGCGTTCAGAGAAGTCCATTTCGGGCTTGAAACGCAAGCAACAGGCGAGATCAGCTTCAGTGGTGGACATTCCTCATAATATCAGATTGACAGTTGACAGGAATCGAGGGTTTGAAATATTGTAAAAGTTTTTTGTCAAAGGTCCAAAGTCTCAAAACCCAAAGTTAGCATGAGCCATCTGATCTTGAGGGGGACAGGTGGTAGTCGATCCAATCATTCGGGGAAATGAGCTTCGAGATTTTCGAAGTGAGAAGTGCATAAAAACTCCGAAGAGACGAAACCCGAACTCCTAAAGCAATTGTGGACCATTGATCTTAAAATCACAATGAGTTGTTGATCTTAGCGGTAGTGCCTCCCAAAGTCTTGAAGGCCCGAAGCACCGAAGTGACCAAAGTCCCGAAGGCCTGAAGCACCGAAGTGCCCAAAGTCTCGAAGCGCCTGATGTCTTGAAGCTTGAAGGCCCGGATTAAGTCTCAACCATACGATTCAAATGGACATGTGGCGCCAGATCTAGGGGTTCGGAGGAAAGCGAAGGGGAAAAAGCGAGATTTGAGTTTTGATTTCCCTGTATCCCAGAGACCCGAAGGGATCTTAGCCATTGATCCAGGAGCCATGCATCGTGAGATCCTTAGCTTTGGGGAAAAGCACATGGAAGAGGATGAGGTTTGAGATTTGATTTTCCCGAAGTCCGAAGACCTGAAGAAGATATCAACCGTTGATTTAAGAGGATATGTGGAAATTATAAATATGGACATCTAGCACACTCGTCGATCGTGACACCTGGCACCTGTTCGACAGTGACACATGGCACTCAGTCCAGGAAGTCGTGGGCATATCATTCGCTTCTTTCTTAGTGACACATGTCACATATTTTTCATAACACGTCAGCATAGCAACGACAAGTCATCCTCCAGGAGGTTTATTGTTCAACGTCGAGAGTAGCATACCCCTCCTAGAGGGCACAGTTTGGTAGATTATAAATTTGGTGGGCGGTTAATCTTGACAGTAGTGCTAAATGTAGCAGGTGCACCCAGATTGCAGACCCCATTGATATCAATGGTCATGCTTCATTGCGAGAATGCAACTTGCTCGATCGAAAAATTATTGAGTAGTCCCGCAATTGAAACCGTGGTTTGGCGAAAGTGATATGCGGCAGAAGGTGGTGGATTGCGGGCCCAAAAGCGATGTGAGTTCAAAACGCTTTTGACGGCCCTGCAGTCACGTGCTCATATAGTGTCTGATCTGAGACCAGTGCATGGCCTCCCCCTAGGCACTAAGCCTCATCCCGATCTCGAAGGTTCAGTTAATAAATGAAAGAACTGGTGGTTGGAACCTCGACTCACTCAGTAATTAGAAGGCATGGAGGGTCTGGCCTTGGGGACTGAAGTGTCAGCCGTAGTAACCCTATGGTTAGATTTTCCTGCAGACCCATACCGATCTAAGCTCACGTCTGATAGAGGGATACATGCACATTTTGACAGAAGACTGCTCAGACGCAATGCTTTGAATGTAGTGATGGGATCGCACTCCTGATAGTCGGGGACTGATCCGAGTATAAAGAGATAGTTTTTATATATTTTTAAGGGTCAACTGGCTGAGAAGATCTCCCTATTTTGTAATGTTTTGATGCCATAACTGTTCTCTAGTTATGTATCGGATTTGATACTTTCAGATTAATAGAAGTTAGCCTCTTTTCATCTCTTTGTAAAAATTATGCTAAAACACTCGAGCATGGAGGATCCAGTCGAGGGTTGTTATGTTGTTGTAATGTAGGTTTGATTGCAGCAGTATCGCAACCAATTTTAGTCAGCTTCCTTGTGATATTTTACCCTCTTACACTGAATGGATTGGGCATGGAGGATCCAGTCGAGTTGTTGTAGCTGCATGGTGATGTAGGTTTGATCATTATGTTGTTGTGACTGTGTTGTTTGTACATATTTCAGTGTCTGAAGCTTGAGCTTAAGAGTGATATTGAATCTGAGTTTTTCTTCTCCAAACCGCTTGAAGGCCTAATGCCCATAATAGTCTTGTCCACCTTTCTTACTAAGTCTTCCCTCTACTCACACTTAAACTCAATTCACTGACTGAAGTTAGTTGTGTCCCTCACTTCCCTATGCATTTCTTGTCTAGTTCTGTCTTGAACATCATTCATATATTGATTTTTGTTCATTGACCTCCAGTCATATAAAGCCAAAATCCACCAAAAACTATGATGGGTATTGGGCTTATCCTCCCACAATCTTAGGGTGACTCTAAGTGCTTACATTCTTGGCGTCGTTGTCGGGGAACGAATTGAAGACATTTCCCTGGGTAAGAATGACAACAAGCTTCTAATTCTGAAGGTGCATCAGACATCAGAACAATTGAAGATTGCAACTTGCACCCGACGACTCCACTATCGAAGACTCCACTGGGGAGGATCTTGTTGACAGAAAGATGACCATACCGAAGGGGAAGACCAAGTATTAGTTTATGAGATTTATTCATGAAATCTTGTTCTTGTTTATCATCTCATTTCTCTCTTTCCCTTCACATATAAATATGATTATCCTCTGATTTGTCTATTCAGATGATAATAGGCATTCCTTTATTTATCCATCCTTGGAAGAAGAAAACATGCCCTCTTCTTGTGTTGTAGATACTGATCTTGTGTCTTCACCTCTCCCTATTCATAAAAGTGAGATCTGTATAATTGCATCTCCTCTTGAAATT
Organism: Picea sitchensis; assembly: GCA_010110895.2. NCBI lineage: Eukaryota > Viridiplantae > Streptophyta > Pinopsida > Pinales > Pinaceae > Picea > Picea sitchensis. The sequence continues at coordinate 20,798 of SNQJ01S0146862.1, read as the reverse complement.
ATCACCCTTGTAGCCCTGAGGAGGTTGAAAATAATTAACAGTCTTCTCAAATCTTGTTACCCTTCGTTATTCCTATTGATCTTTTCCATCAACTCGTTAATCCTCATGATCAACCCACTGCTTTTCAAATTAAAATCAGAAATAAGTTGTTTAAACCTTTAAGGTTGCCACATGACCTTCATCCTTATTCTCGTTATTCCTTTGAGTATCTTCCTCGATTTTCTAGAGAGGATCATATTACAGCTGAGAGGCATTTGGAGGCCCTTAAGATCTTTGTCAATTAGTTTGAGATTGTTCATGATGATGTTTCCATGAGGTTGTTCTCTCAATCCCTGTATGGAGATGTTGTTGTGTGGTTTAGATGTCTAGAAGCTAGTTCTATTGGATCCTAGACCGGGCTATGCCATGCATTTTTAAAGTGTTGGGGTGATAACAAGTCCCTTTATCAATACTATTTTGAGTTTAATGCCTTGAGGAGAGGGGAAGAGGAAGCCTTGTCTGTCTTAAACAAGAGGTTTTACATTGTTTATCATAGTATGCCTATGGAGATCAGACCCACAGAGACTGTTTCCATGGTGTACTATGTCATGGCTCAACATCCAGAGCTGGTCCTTCTCCTGAGAGAGAGGAAATATTCATCGTTAAGACACATGTTGGAATATGCTGAAGAAGTCGAAGAGAACATCAGGGCTAGCAAGGGGGTTCATATGCAAGAATATCTTGAAAAATTGCATGTGCCTAAGGAAGAAGACTGTCATCATGTTTCAAATTCTGAGAAAGAAGATAGTGATTATGAATCAGAGCTGGAACAACAACAAGGAAAAGAGACTGCAATTGTTGATGACAGAGAGTTGTTTTCGAAGGAGCAGGGAGGTTTTTTGTTTGCAAGCAAAGAGGCATTTACAGAGGAGAAGCCTGGTCTTCTAAAGCAACCAGGATTCTCTCACATGATTCATGATCTTATGGCTATACACATGGAATCATATGTTTTGGATTTTGAGGATTTGCAAGAGCATACCAAAAATCCTTTTCCTTTATACATTGAGGAAAAACATTGTGTGGAAATCTGCCATTATGTGCCTAGAGAAGACAAAGGGAAAATCTTTCGCATGTTTCTTGTTTATGATGATTATGATTATGATCCTTGGGAGAGTCATGAAGAAGAAGAGGGAGAACCAAATGTGTAGTTCATATCCTTCCCATAGCCTGCAAATGAGCAACCATCACCTGGAATTAGTCATCCTTCATCATCCGTTTGATCACCCATGCTTGCCAGATACATTCATCCATGTGTGAGAAGTTGTAAGACAAAGCATGTTTTTTGTCATCATCCTAGTGGGTTTTTTCATTTGTTCTATGAACCTGTAAGGGAGTACACAGAGTTTCATTTCCTTAATGTCTTGAATCCTCTCAGCTTTATCTTGACTTCAGCACTGGGAGGAGAGCTAAAAAGAGTAATCATTGTGTTGTCATAGTTGCATTGTTTTTATTTGATCAGTGATAGAATAAACAACTTTGCAGCTAGGGAGTTTCTTGAATGGCTATGGTGGAAGTTTTCTTTCGCCTAGCGCTTTGTAAAAATCAATTTGTCTAGGAAAGTACATAAATAAGATCCTCTTGGAGCCCATGTATTTTTCTTTCGTTTTTAGGATATTATGCTTGTCGACCTTTAATCCTCAACATGATATTTTTTGAGCATGACTCCATAGCCTAATGCATAAGGTGACTGGAACTTCTTGTTCTTGGCAGCTCATAGGGAGAATGCCATCCCTTGTGGAGACAAATGTTATCACATATAGTTTTCAAGGGCATCAATTTGTCCAAGTTCGCGGCCTACACAATAAACGTCAAAGTGAAACGTTCAGATCAGTCCATTTCAGACTTGAAACACAAGCAATAGGTGAGATTAGCTTCAGTGCCAGACAATCCTGAGAATATTAGATCGACGGTTCGCAGGAATCAGGGGTTTGAAATATTGTAAAATTGTTTTTCAAAGTTCCGAAGTCCCGAAACCCGAATTGAGCATGAGTCGTCCGATCCTGAGGGGGACAGGTGGCAGTCGATCCAAGCATTCAGGGAAATGAGCTTCAGGATTTTCGAAGTGAGAAGTGCATAAAACTTCTGAAGAGTCGAAGCCCAAACTCCCAAAGCAATCGTGGACCATTAATCTCAAAATCAGTAGGGAGTTGTTGATCTTAGCAGCAGTGCCTCCCAAAGTCTCGAAGGCTCGAAGCATCGAAGTGCCTGAAGTCTCGAAGGCCCGAAGCGTTGAAGTGCCTGAAGTCCCGAAGCGCCGGAAGTCCCGAAGACCCGAAACACCCAAATCCCGAAGGCCCGGAGTAAGTCTCATCCATCTGATTCAAATGGACATGTGACACCAGATCTAGGGCTCCGAAGGAAAGAGAAGGGGAAAAAGAGAGATTTGAGCTTTGATTTTCCCAGAAATCGACGACCCGAAGGGATCTTAGCCATTTATCCAGAAGCTACGCATCGCCAGATCCTTAGCTCTGAGAAAAATCACATGGAAGAGGATGAGGTTTGAGTTGATTTTCCCGAAGTCTGGATACTTAAAGGATATCTCAGTCGTCAATTTTAGAGGATACATAGTAGTTATCAGTATGGACATCTAGCGCAATCGTCAGTCGTGACACCTGACACTTGTTTGGAAGTTACATGTGGTACTCAGTCTAGGAAACCATGGGCATATCATTTTTCTTCTTTCTTAGTGACACGTGTCACTTCTCTTTCATGACACATCAGCATAGCAGCGACAAGTCATCCTACGGGAGGTGTTATTGTTCAACGTCAAAAGTAGCGTCCCTCTTCCCCAGGGCACAATTTGGTAGATTCTAAAGTTGGTGGGTGGTTAAGCTTTCCAGTAGCGCTAAATCTAGCAGGTGCACCCAGATCGCGGACCGTGTCCAGATGAACAGTCATTCTTCATTGTGGGGACACAACTTGCTTGATCGATAAAATTATAGAGAAGTCATGAAATTGAAACCGTGGTTTGGCGAAAGTGATACGTGGAAAAAGGTGGTGGATTCTAAGCCCAAAGGCAGTATGAGTTCAAACCACTTTTGACAGCCCCACAATCACGTGCTCATATAGTTTCTGATCCGAGAGTAGCGCGTGGCCGCTCCTTAGGCACTAAGCCTTGTCCCGATCTTGAGGGTTCAGTTAATAAATGAAAGGATAGGTGGTTGGAACCTCGACTCACTCATATAAAACCAACATCCACCAAACAATCTGATGGGTACTAGGCTTATCCTCCCACAATCTGAGGGTGACTCTCAGTGCTAATAGAATCATTCTAGAAAAAAAGTTTATTGCGAAAATGGTGAGATGACCTATAAATAACATACCTTAGAAAGCATCATCAAAATAATTTATCCTCCCTTGAATTTCGACGTTCTTTACTTCACCTTCCCTCTGAAATTCTCCTTAGATATCCTTTGGCTACCTCAGTCACTTGTAGATATTCAATATTCTCAATTTTCATTAAAATGACCGACCCTTTCCTCTTATTTATACTTTTATGTAGCTTCCTCAAGGGGTTACCTTCTAACCACCGTAAACCACTTTCCTTATTTTAGGGCTAACCCACTTCTAACCACTTGTCCACTTAGTAATTTCTCCATTAACTTTATTATTTAAATAATTTCTTCTGTATCCACTTTGACTTATAGTACACTCATCACTTCACTTTATTATTTAAATAATTTCTTCTTTGTAACCACTTTGACTAATTTTACCTTTTGGGGCTTCTATATGACTCACGAGGGTTCTCCAACTTCACATGGAAATAAATCTCTAACCATGAGGAGTTATGTGACGTTACACATACCACTGGAAATGGCATGGCATGTACTATCCATATATCATACTCTTACCTTCAAATATATTAAAACACATACCATTATACATCAAACAAACTTGGGTCCATTACCCAAACCTTTGTGCTACCAAAATTTTCTACCACGACTCTCCAAGGGTTGACATCAATCATTAAGGGTTGAAATCAATCTACAATATCACTCTCCAATGGTTGACATCAATGAAAACCAACAATCCATATCAATTGTCCATCAACCTAAGACAATTGTATGACAATATCCCCCTTTGGCATTGATGGAAACACCAACATTGATGGAAACACTTAGTCATGATAACATTCATGATTATACTCCTCATCAATATTTCTATCTCTCCCCCTTTGACATCAATGGAAAAGGGTATCTCCCTGTAGGGCTACTCCCCCTGAATGAACTATCCTTGGGGTTGCTCCCCCTGTCTACATGCCTTTGATTTTTCTTTGTTTTTATGAGCCTTTGATTAATCTCTCTCCCTTCATATGAATAATATCTCCCCCTTTGACAAAGGGTATGACACTGATGTAACACTGAAGTCATATCGTTCATTATTTCCTTGTGACAATCTCTCCCCCTGGAAACATGCCTCTGTTCTCTCTCTCCAAGCATATAAATCTCTATCTTGCATCTGATGAATCTCTTCCCATGGAATCATACCTCTATTCTTACCTCTTTGTCTGAATTTTTTTTCTGAATGATATTTGTACCTATCTTTTTGGTTCTATTTCTCTTTTCTTAACTTCTTTGCAAGATGTTGTGTAGAAAAAATATAAGTCTTCCTGTACCTGCTACCTTTTGGAGTTATTTTCCATTAGTGCTTCCTTTTGTTATCAAATGACATATATGAAAATCATTCAAGAATAAGAATTCAAATATTCTTGTGTAATTATGATCCATTATGATAATGTTCCATTGTCGTTGAACCACTCTCTGAACCAATCTATGAATCCATGCTCTCGTCCACTATCATATATCTGTCCAAACCTGGTAAGTGTTCTTACTAATCCATCTTTGTCCATACTGTCTAGGAATTTTTTGCACAACTTTCCATAATGTTGACCCATCTATCACTATACTATTGTACTTCTACTATCTGACTGCTATGGATATATCTACTCAAACTCTGCAATCTTCTCGAAGGATGGTTGTTTTGTTGGTTTTGTCACTTGGGTGATGAAAACAACAACATTTGCATTTCTAGATGAGCCTGCTAGACAAGACAAAAGTTTGTGACTGGGTTAAACAAGCCAAACACATGTAATAAACAAAGAAACAAATTAAAACAACTAAGAAATAAAAGTTAGAATATATGAGAAAATTAGAACCATAGAAAATCAACCAATGACCAAGATACTACTACCAATGGATCAATACATTAGTAGGCAAAACACCGTAGCGAAAAATGAGGACTTATGAGTCCCCTCTTCCTCCTTGGGAGGTCTCTTGAGTTCCCTAATGGAGATCTCTTCTTACAATGGAAGAAAAATGAAAAATGGTGAATAAAATCAACGCCTATTCCCTCAAGAGGTGAGTGGAATGTCCTATTGCAATGATTCTTGAAGGCTCCAAAGATAAAAGAGGTTTCTCAAGGGAGAATTGAGGCAACATAACAATACTATGAAGATCTTGGTTTCTTAGTGCACCTGTGGCTCTTATTTATAGCAATTTTTTGAGGAAAAATGTAATTATTTATTGGTGTGAACAAGGGGCCTTTTAGGGCACCCTCTAGTCCTTGACCATCCCCCCATTTGGATTTCACTTAGGTATGAAGGTCAAATCAGGTTGGGATCTAGTTCATAAGTGGTTGGGGGGGCGACAAGATCCATAAATGTGTTGTTTATAGAAGTGCGCGACTTTTATTGTACACAGTCGTGCACTTGGCGCATTGTGTGCTCTGAGGGCTTTGTTGGCTCACACACACTGCGCGTTTTGCGCACACTTCTTTTGGTGAATTTTCACATGTCAATTTTTGACCCAATTGTATAGTTTTTTTCCTTTGGAATTCATTTCAGGGCTGTAGGTGAACTAATTGTTGTTGGCATTGCTGTATTTCTATAACCATTTGCGTGCAATGTTGCAGATGAAATTTCAATGATAACAATGGTTCTTTAGTCTGTCATAGCTATCACATAGACTCCCCATGTATAATATCCATATTTGTTGGCACAGGGAGAGACCCACTGTTCAGATCTAATAGCGCACCAACAAGCCCTAACTACTGGCCCTTTCAGCAACACCTACGAAGCAGATGCAGTCTCACTCGAAGTAGAAATAGGGGGTTACAGGACATAGGTGTCTACAACCAGAGGAAATGTAAAGTGGATCCAAGGAAACAATGCGGAGAAATCTAGTTACTCTTTATCTCCCTTAAATCTATTATGCAATTTATATCTTAGATATAACACAAGGATGCAATAACAATATATCAGAAGGTAAAATAACACAACATCAATCACACAGAACAAAAAGATATACATGGTTCACCCTCTCCCTAGGGATACGTCCATAGAACTGTGTTTCTTGATATATTATATCAAAACATACATTTATATCTGTTCTCTTCGCTTGTAGATCTCTCTCTCTTCTCTATCTCCCCTCCCTGCGCACCCAACTGTAGGGTTGATCTTTGCACCCAGTTGAAGATCTTTACAATATAGAATGATCTCACACACAACACTTCTCTCTCTCTCAATACACAATAGTATAAAAAACAATGATCATCCACAATATGACAACAATAAAAATAAAACCCACCCATCCCAGGTCCTCTACACCTTTATTTATACATTACAATGACCAAAGTCTAGGTGTCAAAACCCTAGATCCAAAACCCTAGGTGTCTAAACCATGGTCATCTTGACTCATACATCCCGGGCTTCGCTAACTTGTCTTTCCTTCTTTTCCACGAGGTGCTCCAAATCACTCGTTGGCATATTCTCTGCTTGCTAAGTTGTCCACGATCCGTCTTCCTTAATGATCTGTCATCCTCGATCTCCTCATCCAATGACTCATTTTCCCTTACTTTTCTCCTTCTTTTCTTCTTCTTTGACCACTTTGACCCAATCTCAAGTCAATGTGTCTTCCACGCAGTTCGTACTTCATCTTTTCTTTTCCTTTTTCTCTGCTTTCTTTCTTAATCCATACCTAAGGGACAATAGGCCCCCAACACTCACATGTGACTCATCCCGAGGCACTGTAGGTCTGAACCTTCTATTTTTATTCGACTTTAGACTGTGCAAAGCATCCTGTGCTTTCTTTTCTATCCTTCCCCACTGTGTGCATACTATCTTTTCTGTGTCTGGTACCCAGTTTCAACTGCACTTGGTACCTATACCCTTCTTCTTATGATTTTACTAAGAGCTACGAGGCAACTGGTTGTTGTAGTACAATTTCAATCGACTCCCATTTACCAAACCTTCCTTCCATTCTCCATTCAAAGTCTTCAACTGCGCAGCTCCTCCTTCTGTAACATAGGCAACCTCATATGGCCCAAGCCAATGTGTCCTAAACTTCCATGGATGCTTTATGAACTTGCTATCACATACCAATACTAGATCTCCTTGCTTAAAGGCTTTCTTCTTGATATGTGTTTCATGGTAGGCCTTTTCGCATTCCTTCTATACTTTCTAGTGAAATCCTGCAATGAATCTGTCTTCTTCTAGTTCCACCAATTGCGCAAGTCTATCCTGCACATCACCCATGTCATCCATATATGTAAATGTTGCAATTCTTAATATAGGAACTAAGTATTCCATAGGTATGACTACTTCTAGACCATAAACCAACTTAAAGGGTGTTTGCATTGTCAGCTTCCTGCAAGTGGTTCTATAGGCCCATAATATTGTTGGTACTCTCAAATCCCAATCATCCTTGTTTACACTGCAAATCTTTGTCGACGTTGTCTCCAAGAGATTATTGAAAGCTTCGACTGTATCATTCTCCTGTGGGTGGTATGGGGTGGTCTGCTGATGGTGAACTTCAAATTCCTAAATCAAGGATTCAATAGTCTTATTAATAAAGTGTGTACCTTGATCACTCATAAGGATCTTCGGGCATCCAAATCTGGTTATGATATCATCAAATATGAATCGTGCAACTGTAGTTTCACTATATTCCTTGAATTCTCTTGCTTCTACCCATCTTGTCAAATAATTTGTCACAGTGCTGATGTATCTGGCTCCTGTGCGCTTTCTTGGTGGGTTGATAGGTCCTACGAAATCAATTTTCCATTTCTCAAATGCCTGTAAAGTTAGTTGAGGTGCTAAAGGCATTTCATCTCTTATGGATGGTTTCCCAACTCTTTGGCATACACTGCAGGCTCTGTAGTATTCCTTAGCATCTTTGTGCAAAGTAGGCCACCAAAGCCCAGCTCTAAGAACCTTCTGTGTTGTTTCTTTCCCTGCATAGTGTCCTCCTGCAATGCCTTCATGTGCTTATGCTAGAATTAGTGGTCTTTCTGCCTCCATAACACATCTCCTTAAAATCTCATCGGGTCCCATCTTGTATAGCTGCCCAACTATAAGTGAAAAATCTGTAGCGTGAACTACCAACTGTTTCTTCTGAATGATTGTATATTCACGAGGTTCCATTCATGTTGATAGTAACTAGACTATTTCAACGAAGTGATCAACAACCTTTATGATGGTCAACAACTATGCATCGGGTAGTGTATCCTCCAAGCTAGTAGGTTCCTCTCCATGTTCTAACCTAGACAAGTGGTCAATTCCCTTGTTCATTCTTCCTGGCTTGACCACTATCTCAAAATCATATTCCTAGAATAGCATAAGCCATCTACATATTCTTCCCCCCAACACTAGCTTGTTGACTAGGTATTTCAACACAGAGTGATCAATGAACATCTTAAAGTGTCCTCCCAACAAGTAGTGCAGAAATTTCTACAGCACATGCACCATGGCTAAACCTTCTCTCTCAGTGGTAGTGTAATTTATCTCAGTTGTTGAGAGCTTCCTTCTAGCAAAGGCTAACATATGGTCAATATCTCCTACTCATGATTGTGATAGAACTGCCCCCAATGAAATAGAGGAAGCATCGAAATGCACATTAAATTCCTTACTCCAATCTGGGAAAACTAGAATAGGTGCAGTGACCATTTTCTATTTCAGTGTATCGAAGGTCTGTTGGCATTCTTCTGTCCATTGAAACTAACAATATTTCTTCAAAATCTTCTACATGGGTGTTGTAATCTTTGCATAGCCCTTAATGAACTTTATGTAGTATCCAGTATGTCCCATCACAGTGCGAAGCTGTCTAACTGAAGTAGGAGGGGGTAGATCGATAATAATGTCAATCTTAGATGGATCTACCAACAACCCATGTTTACACACAATATGGCCTAGCAACACTCCAAAGGGTGAAAATAAAATGCACTTCTTCAGTTTTAGGGCAATCTGACATTGCTTGCACTTATCCAACATTAGTCTTAAACATTCAATATGATTTTTCAATAAGCTAAAAATAGTCCAATCATCAAAATATACTTCCAAAACTTTATGTAAAAATTCCTTGAATGCTTCGACCACCACCCTAGAAAATATGGTTGGTGCATTCTTCAATTCAAAAGGCATCACTGTGTATTGTTAGGAACCCCATTTTGTTGCAAATGTTGTCTTATGGCGATCTTCTTTAGAAATCCTGATCTGGTGATAACCTGCAAATTTGTCTGCGAAGGAGTAAAGTTCTTGTCCTCCTACATTATCTAACACTTTGTCAGTAAATGATGTAGGGAATGGATCATGTAAACATGCATCATTCAGTTTCCTCAAGTCTACATAGATTCATATCTCTCATGTCTTCTCATATTGGACCACCATAGCGATAATCCATTCTGACTCTTCAATAGGTTCTATGATTCCTGCTTCCAACATTCTGTCTAATTCAATCTTGACTTTCTGCTTATATTTGGGATTCAGTCTGTAAGGTCTCTTCTTGACTAGCCTTGCATCAAGTTTCAAGGGGATCTTAATCTCTCCCATGGGCCCTTCAATTCCCTTCATGTCGGTGAACTTGGTTGGAAACAAGTCCTGATACTCATGCAATAATTTTGTGATCTTGTCAATAGTGGCATCATCCCAATAATCTCCAACGTTTGCGAGCTTAGGTGCTTGCTATGTTCCAATATTAACTTTCTTTATTTTGATTGGTTGTCCAATAAACGGTAGTTCAACTCCTGGTCCTTATACATCTCTCTTTCCTTTTGTCTCTACGATGTTCACATTCCTAGGATCATTGTCTTCATCAACATTGATATTGTAACAACCTTGCAATTTATGAAGTGGTGCAGTCCACTCATCTTATTCTTTCTCCAAAGGGAGGTTAGGTTCCTCCTCAAATACTTTCTGTCGTACAACTTGTAAAGCTTGATCTACTGAGGGGTACTGAATTTAAAATAAAAATGTAGCTACAAAGTTCTGATTCATACCGTACCAATCTGAAGTGGTGAGGCACAGTTCTTCTTGAAGATACCAATTAATAGGCATTGTGTCCAAAGTGTTGATGAATATATGCACCCACTGCTCTTGAGAGATGTTTCTCCAGGCCTCCTCACAACTTTTCACATGGTCCTGCGAACGTCTTTTACCTATGTATCGCACTTCCCACCCTTCGACTTGTTCTGAAAAGTGCACTATCATCAAAGTGTGACATTGCACCTAGTCCACGATGTTCTTCTTATGTGTTCCCCACCATCTTGCTGGCGTTGCTTTTAAATATTCATCTAGTGCCAACAGTCACTGTTGTAATGGTACAATTTCTTCAAATTCCAACAAGAAAGTTTCTAAGTGATTTAAACCATCAAAGGTGGGCAGATTACTTACTTTTGTTCCAATCTAGCAAACTTCCCTGGTCAATCTAGCACACCTCCACGCAAAAAATTCATACATATTGTTATGCCACTTTTCTAGTGCTTCTTCTGAATCTAATGTGCATGTGCTATCACTTCTCCAGCTTAAGTTCCCATCTGCTGTAGGATTAATGTAATCCTGTTGTCTTGCTGTCAATTTGTAAATATTTTCTAGCTCATATGTGTGGTCTTCTTCTCTGATGGGTTATGTGTATCTGTGACCTTCATCAAGATATAGAGGTGCAATGACCCTGAGGCCATCACCTTCAAATGTCATTCTTCTTTTATTTAAGTCAACAACAGTAGAATTATTGAAATCCCAATCAATTCCTAACAACGCAGGATAAAGACAACTATCATCAACTATCTCAATCACCTCCAAATCCGCAAATGTCCTTACCCCATCAATGTCCACAGGGACATGCTCCAGTCTCCCAAAGGGGCTTACTACTTGTTGATTATCCATCCTAATCCTGATAGGGGAATAAATTAACTTATGTTTTCCCATCAGTGGCTAGGTCTGCTTCGTCCTAACATTGACTTCTGACCCTAAGTTGAGGACCACATAATCTATGTCATAATCTCCAATCTGAGCATTAAGGTGTAGTTCCTTATTTTTCCGTCTCTTTCTGGATACTTTATGTACTAATTTATTCAGTAGAGGATCTATCCTATCGATCTCATACCGTTTGATCAAATTTTGCAGTTCTTGTACAACTCTTTCATCCTTAATCAGATTAATGCAAGTACATAAGAATTCCATAATATTTCTTACATATTTTCCTTCTCTAGGTGATGCAGAATGATCAAATGCCAAAGGCATTCCACATTCTCTCACTTCTGGTTGTGTCCTTGATGAAGAAGCCTGATCTCTTCCAAATTATTTTCTTACCTCTTCAAATGTTTGTTTTTCTTCCCTTGGATCAAACACTTGTGTCTTCTCTGCAGCTCTTCTGACCCTTGATTATTTTGTAGTCTTTTGTGGAGTCACCTTGTCTTCTCCTATAGCAGCGCCCCCTCTAGTGATAACAATGACTCTGGGATCCTCTCTGCGAGGTTCTATTGAGATTAGTTGGACTTGTTGGTTTCCTCCTCGTCTCTCCTGAAGCTTGTTTAACAACATAGGGAAATCTTCAATAACATGTTCAAATGAGTTGCAGTAGCTGCAAGTGGTACACGGGTTCTGACAGTCCCTTGCCAAATGTCATGGATGTGCACAATTATAACAAATGATCTGACCTCGACCTCGAACCATGCCTCCACCTCATCCTCTTCCTATGAATCCACCATGAAAGTTGACGTTTTCTCTTCTTGGAGAGTTAAACTACGTAGCATTTCCTTCCTACAATACTTCACCTTGAATTCAATATGTGTCTCTTGATATTTCATGCAAGAGATTGTAAGCCATACAATCCTTCTCATCGTGCTCCATAGATTTATAGAATGTGCAGTAGAGGTTTGTAGGTGTCTGGACATACTTTTTTCATGTAGTAGCATTCACTAGGGCAATGCCTATTTCTACATACCTTGCACTAGGGTAGAGTAACATGCTTCAAAGGGCTCGGAACCCCAGAGGCCAAGTACTCATGAACTAGGGGATAGTGCTCCTTATCGTGGCCTTCTGATTTGCACCTAGTACACCAGATCTCGTCTCTTTTATCTTTTCCTTTGTATTTCTTCATATCTTCGACTTGTAAAGATAGACTAGTTAATTGACTCAAAGTTTGTCTCATACTTGAGATGGATTCTCCCATAGGGGATGATTCTATTTTCATAGAGATATCCAACGCCTCAGCCTACAAAGAAACCTTTTGTTGCATTAGAGGAACTCTGATGTGGGGCAAGACGTCAACAATGAACCATTCCTTGTTCTGATCATCTAGAATCTTAAAAATCAATTGACCTGTCAAGGTCTTAAACCTCTAATAAAACTCCCAAACAAGTTCAACTACTTTATGCTTGATTTCTTTCATTTCTGTAATGCGTTGTGAATCTGACTCGGGTTTCTTGAATTTTGCACTCAAAGCAATCTTGATCTCGTTCAGCGGTTTAGGTCGTGCAACTCCATTAACAAAATTCATGTACCATCTCAGTGCGGGGTCTCTCAAGGTAGTACTAAACTTATCTCTCTTAATTGCTTAGTCATTGACTTGATTATTACTCCATACAACCTTCCATAAGAACCAGTGTTGATTAGGTTCTTCAGATCCATCTCCTCTAAAGATAGGTAGCCTCATTTCATATGCCATTGATCTTCCTAGGTTTCGTGACTGAGTATGTATTGAACTACTGGTAATAGTTCTTTGATAGCTCTGACTATTGTAGTTAATTAATGATGCTAAGACAACAGGAGGATTATTAGTACTTACTTCGATGGTTTGTGTTGTTCCTGAAGTTTTTGATTCTTTTCGGCGAGGTTCTGTAGTCTTCTCTTCCTCTGGACTAGCGAACTCCAAATGTTCCTCGGTCGATAACTCTTCTTCTTCTCCACTGTAGAACCCTTCCTCCTGTTCCAGTGGCTTGTGACCCTGCCTAGATAGGTTCACCAAAGGAACTTCTCTAAATGATCTCCCACTACGTGTATATCCAACCTCTGCGTCCTTGTCATTGTCTAAAATCTTGAACATTAGCTTTTCAATATGACCAACTACTGTATCTTCAATATGTTCTTCTCATGCAATAGCATCTTGATCTTCAGCTTCAAGAAGTGTAAAAAAATTTCCTCTAGGTCCCTTAAAGCAATATCTCTCTGCTTGGCTATATGAATCTACCCTGTCAATAGAAAACTCAGCAATGTACCCTCCAATAGTGCTATCAAACCAGTGGTCTACTGCTATTGACATGACGTTATCAACTCTCTTGACATTCTTGATCAATGCCGACGTCCAAACCAGAGGTGGTCTAAATCTGATCTCAAACTAGGTATCTACTAGTCTTGCTAACCACTCATATAGTTCTTTATGACTTTATCCAAAGAAAATCTCGTGTATATCAGTAAAGATATACCTTCCCAACTGTTAACTCCCAAAATGAAACCGTCCTTTTGGTTGAATTTTGTAGTGGATAGCATGGCTATCGGTAGTGTCCTCAAGTTATTTTTGAGTTTTTATAGCTGAAAAATTTAGGTTTTGGTTTGTCTTAAGGAAATAATTTGACCCATAAAGTCTTCTTTCAAAAAATTTCATTTTTCACTTTCCTCAGCTAACGAGTGTCCAAAAGTTGATTGTGCGCTGTGGAAAGTGTCAACTTTCAGCAGCTAAGGAGCTCTTTTCATTAGTCGATGCGCTGTTGAAAGTGGTAAAATTCAAAAGGTCCGAAAATCAAGTTCGCGGGTGGCGCGTTGTGGAAAGTACATGCTTTCCGCGGCTAAGGAGCGTTTTCTACAAAGTGGTGCACTGTTGAAAGTGAATACTTTCCGCAGCTAACAGGGGTTTTTCACATAATCGCGCACTGGTGAAAGTGGCAAGAGAACAATTGACAAAATCGTTTTCCATGGGTCGTTGTTGAAGAAAGCGGGAATCAGGTGCGTGATATCCACGTCTGGAGGTAATGATGATATGATCATCCCACGTCAGGTAAATCCAAGGAATGCACTGATGAGAGTGGGCAATGATAGTAACTCAATTATGCATGTCAGAATATGACTGTAATTCGAATCCGGCCCATAACTCACGCTCAATACTCATGACATCCGGGATGGCAAGTTCGTGTTCGGTGATGCAGGTACAGAGGAGGTACCGCCGGCCTGACAACATCAAATCAAACAATGGTTTTCATATCACAAATCATTTCCGGAATGCTGTGGAAGTTTTCATTTGTTTCAAAACAGAGCCGAAGCCCGAACTGCTTTCAATAGCGCAGAACCTCGGCTCGACTAGGCAGTTACAGGGGTTACAATTGCCAAGTTTTTCGAGCTACAAAATGGTGAGAAAACGCAGTGGCGCTCTACTCAAGAGAGAGCTGGATAATTTGTCCTTTCTACAATCACATCCCGAAGTCGAGAAGCATTTTTCGAATGCAGGATGTATGGAATTCGTCAAAAAGTTGCAAGTTGGGTGCCACCAGGCTACAGCAGAAGCCTTTGCCAAGAATTTTGATGGAAATAAAGCTCGCATCGGGTCCATGGAAATCAAAGTGGATGAGGCTGTCATCGCCACAGCTACAGGTTTGCCAAGAACTGGTCAGAGCTGGTTTAAAACCACTACTCCCAAAAATTTGGATTTCAGAGTTTATTTGAAAGAGGGGTACAGGCACAAAGCATGGAGAAAAGGTATGCTTGTTTCATATCTAGATGAAGAATGGAAAGAATTATTCAAAGGTATCCAATTGTACATTACCTCAGAGGGAAGATATGATAAACTAATGATGTACCACTTTAAACTCCGGGATCACTTCACAGGCAAGACCCCTATTAATTTGCCTTATTTCTTATATCAAAGTTTGACTAAGGTATGCAAGAGAATTAGAGCTCAACCCTTGAGCATGAAAACTACTTTGTGTCACATCGGCCTCATAAAATTGATTATCCTAGAGGAATTGAAACAACAGGGGAGGAGCTGGGAGCACTTTCTGTTCTGGGAAGGTTTTGAAATCCAGAATCAGACTGCAAATGAACAGTTGAAGGGTTCAATGAAACAATCATCTCCT
>SNQJ01S0146861.1:0-23753 GCA_010110895.2 Picea sitchensis | reverse complement strand
AGTTTCTTTTCCTTTTTTGACTACTCTAGCTTTGGCATCCTCAACTTCAACATCTCGTATTCAATGTAGTTTGTTCTTGGATGCAAAAGTAGTAACGGGTCTGTAAGTACATTAGACACACAACACAAAATGATAAATATTACAGTCATCTTCCTTCTCATATGAAAATATTAAATGTTGTAGACAAAAATGTATATGAACATGTTTCCTATACATAGGGAAAAGGTCATGCTAGCAAGCCCAATTCCCACAAACAAGCCTCTGGTCATATCATTCGGTCTAGGGATGACATAAAGTACTAGACGCTAAAGTTAAAGGGAAATTAGATTGACACTTCGATAAGAAGGATCCCGACGATACCTTAGCAGCTGTTGTTGGAATAAGGCTATAAGACCCTGCCATCTGGCACCATAAGGAAGTGTCATGAAAGATGGATAGGATCTGATAAGGATAGGAAACAACTTTTGAACCAAAGGACAGTTATAAGCATCATGGAAGTCGTATGAAAGGTGTTGATTAGAAGAAGATGATGAAACCCAAGGTTCCCATTTTTAATTGGGACTTATGGTACTAAAAGTAAAGAAACAATTTTGTCTCTATGCCAACCACCAAGTCTACTACTAAAAAAACTATAAAATCCCTTTTTTTGTTTTTGGCACCATTTTGCTTCGGACTGCCCCACAACTACTGAACTTGCAAAACTTGCTAACTATGAATATAATTTTGACCAAGAAGCGGGCACTTACACCAATAAATTGCTACAAAATGGTCTTTCATGGCACACCTGTTTAAATTTTATGTAATTAAATTTCTCCTAACATTCTATGCAAGAATGTTTCACATCCATTCCTAATTTTTCTTTGCCTTATGACCTGGTTTAATCCACAATGGAGTTTCATAATGAATTTCATATATATATATATATATATATATATATTACGAAAAATAATGTAAAGTTGCATCTCACCTCTCCCTCAATTCTTCATAGCTTCTTGCTTTTGCATGAGCTATAATTGTCCTTTTGAAATGCAATTATCTAATCACAACAATTTTTTATTATCAAAGTTATGGAAGTGAATACCTTTTGTTTTAGTTTAATAGTAAGAATAATGAAACAAAGGTGTGAGTGATACCAAGTCTACAATTTTCAGGATAAATGTGAACATACATCAGAATTCCTTGCCAAATTAACTACCATCATGAATTCTGAATGATAGATTGAACTAGTACCTAAATTACTCATACTTGTCTCTGAATTCCTTGACATTATGTATCACGCCAAGCTTGTCTCTGAATTACTCATACTTCACTCTAGATAGAGGCTTGGTGAGAATGTCTTATATCTGCTCTTTTGTGGATATGTACCAGAGCTCCACAACTCCTCTTTGTACCATGTCTTAGATGTAGTGGTATTTGATCTATATATGAAAGAAATGATTCTTTGAAAGCTTCACGCAACTTTGATTATAACCATATATCAAAGTTGGCTCCAAATCTAAATCAAATAACTCTGCAAGCAACTTCTGAAGTCACACTTCTTCATGACTTGCAACACTTTCTTCAATATACTCTTCCTATGTTGTACTGAGTGACACTGGCGTCTTATTTCTACTCAACCATGAGATCATGCCTGATCCCAAACTGAAGCAACATCCTGATGTGATTTTCTGGTCCACTACACTCCTTGCCCAGTTAGAGTTTGTATAACCTTGTAGCTTCACATATCCATCTGAGAAATATCTCAATCCATATTCAAATGTACCATGTAGGTACCTCAACACATGTTTTGTTGCTATCCAATGTACATGTCTAGGTTTAGCCATGTACTGACTCAAAGTGTTCATTGCAAAACATATGTCTGGCCTGGTGTTAACCGGGTACATCAAGGATCCGATCAATTGTATGTACATCATGGGATCAACCAAATATGAATATTCTCAAGAGTTTCAGATTCATAACCATAGGTGTGACCATGGACTTGTAGTCCATCATCATGAATCTCTACAGGATCTCAACTGTATATTTTCCTTGTCTAAGGAAAATATCATCTCTATCACACCTCTAATCCCACCAAATCCAGATCCTTTATTTCGAACTTTGAAGTAATTTCCCTCCTACACCCATATTTGAGCTTCTCATACCTTGTAAGAAACATGTCATCCAATATAAATGGGAAACCATCCCCAAGCTCATCAAAATAACTTTCTGGCATATCATACCCTGGGTGCTTACTTTAGTCTGTACAAATCCTTCTTTAGTTTGCACACATGGGACTCCTTCCCATTGATCTCAAATCCTTGTGTTTGTTCTATGTACCCTTCTTCCTCAATTACACCATTCAACAAAGCAGTCTTGACATGGATCTAGTGTAATTTCCATCCCATCGCAGAAGAAATCGCAATAATCCATATTATGGAAGTGTACTTTTCTACTCAAGAAAACGTCTCATCATAGTCTTCTCCCTCTTTCTGGGAGAACCCTATAGCCACAAATATCACTTTGTACTTTTATATGTTGTTGTCTACAACATGCTTGATCTTGTAGATCCATTTGGAAGTCACTACTGACTTCCCTTTTGGTATTGTAACCACTTCCCACACATCATTCTTCATGGCATCCTTCCATACACTTGTTTCTTAACAACTTCCTCATAAGTGGAAGGTTCAAAATCAATGATCTTCCTCATCAGTGCCACATAGCTGGAAAAATCATGTGGTCTCTTTCTCTCTCTGGAACTGAGTAAAAATCCACATCCCAGTCCTTCTAACTGGCTTCCTCCTCTGTCACTGAAGAAAAATATACTGAAGCAAGGGAATCCTCCCAGGAGGTCTCATATCTCATCGAAGACTTTGAAGCTTTGATCTAGCCTCCTTAACTCATGGTACCTTTCTGTCAGTCCTAGAAGATGTCTTTCTCTCCCACCTAAATATGAGGGGGAACTTCCTATGAATGATCTGGTCTTCCTCTGAGTCAATTGAATCTCTCTGAGATCAAGCTCACTTTG
Organism: Picea sitchensis; assembly: GCA_010110895.2. NCBI lineage: Eukaryota > Viridiplantae > Streptophyta > Pinopsida > Pinales > Pinaceae > Picea > Picea sitchensis. Next base: position 20,749 of record SNQJ01S0146861.1, on the reverse strand, counting down.
AGTTTGCATGCTCCCTCTGGAGCTTGACTCCTTCTGAGTTTAGAAAATCTTTGGATCCATCTGCTCCCTCTACATATGTTGACCTCCTTTGAAGTATGATCTTCTTTGGACTGTACTTTGGAGGCTTCTCCTCTCTATTGGATCCTAAGGGATGAATCCCTATGAACTCTAGCTCCTTCTGAGATGGTACTTGGTGGGGCCACCTGCTTCACCATTGGTGGAGCCATCTACTCATCCTCATGATATGTCTCATCAATTCCATATATTTGTATCCCCTTTTCATCTTGCAAAGTATCACGAGACCATATTGGTTTCCTCCTGGTCACTACAACAATTATGGGTAGGCCCTTCTGAATCTACTGAATTTTCCCAAYGATATGAAGAGTGATCAACTTAACTAGAAGGATCTATACAGTCATCTTTGGAGCCTTTTGTTCCTTACAATCAATCTCCATATGAGATACTCTATATCMTCAAAAGTACCCTTATTTMTATAAGGTTCTAACTTCATCCTCTTCTCCTTCATTACATGGATGTGTACAACCGTGTACACAACTCTATGTCTGGATAGTCTGCTCCATGTATCATCTAGAGACCATCTAAATTGTTGCTTCCTGCAATCGTCATTATAGCTCTCTCTCAGAGCTATCACCTGTGACTTTCCCAGAACAAGAGAAACAACAAGGGAAAATAGCAGACAAGGAAAATATGCTTATGGTAAGAACAATAAAAAACAAGAATGGGAACAATTATCACAGTAACTCCTTCTCAGAGCTATCACTTGTGACCTGCCTCGAACAAGAGCCAAAAAAAAATACAATAACAAGAAATAAGAACAACCCTCTTCAACACTCTTCTAGTGTTGTGACCAATCATTCCTCCATAGTAACCTACTAAGAACAAGAAACAAGAAAAACAAAATCTCCATGGTAACCTCCATGGAATTTACAATATAACCTGTTTGGGAGAAAGTCAATCACCCAAGAACATATCCTAGATGAGATCAATTTATATTATAAACAAGTGTATCATTTATACTGAACAATGATATTTTACTTAATGATCATCATACCAACAATATTCAAGTGTTACTAAGCATTTGATAGCAATAGTAGTAATAGAACTCTAAAGAATGTTATTTTAGTTACAATGCTTACTTAGGCTGCAACAATATAAAATATAAAAATTGATATGAAAACCTAGAGTCTAGTTGTTTTCCTGCCATTTGAGTTGTTCTATATTGTAGGAGACATCATCATTATTGCCTCCAACTCTTGGGATTCCTCTGAGTGCACTAGATCTAAGATCCATTTGGATCTATTGTAATTGCTCGGATAAATGTCCTTTTTCCAAGTGTACGTATATTGAAAACACCCTCATATTATATACAAGTACACCATCCAAATTTGTCTTCAAATATGAGACATTACAACAATAAGAAAGAGTTAGAAATATGAATCAAAAGGTTCAATGTCCAGGAAAATTTCAACAAGCCTAAAACCTTAAAAATTCAATTTTGATGGAAAGTCAATTTGAGAAGTACAATAGGTGCACTAGAGTAGGGTGATTTGATTAGTGATGGAGTTTGTCCCAATTGATTTTATAATAAGTTCTCAATGAACTTGACAAAGAAAATTGTGTAGTGGAAAATTGCACGTGCAACGACAAATATCATTAATGTGGCAAATCTCACTATCTTCCTTCCAACGATTAGATTGTTGTGAAGGAAACCTGATTTGATCCCATGTTAGATTTTCATTAGTTTCATTAACATTATATTTACCATAGAATTTTATCTTCTTTTAAAATTCAATAATCATATACAAAAATATATAATCAATAGATAAACAAGCACAAGAGGACACAAACATTTATCCTCGGAAAACCCCAAATGGGGAAAAACCCAACCAACTTTTCTTAGAGAGAATATTTCCAATATTCCAATACAACCATGAACAAGATCTATTCACAAGAGCACACCAACAATAAAGAAACCCCGATAACAAATATTTATCTTCTTCTTGTCAATCCCTAGCGAGGGTAAACAACTGAGCAACACCACAAAATTGGCGCAAGATAGGCGCATCACTAGAGAAAGATAGCACATCACAGAACTGACACAACTGGTAACTACATCTGCAAATGCAACTATTACTACAATTTTAATTGCAACTGCAACTGGCATGAAGTGACTGGGAAAAACCACACAACCTTATTGCAACTCTTCCACAGGTATCACACAAGATATATCACCAAGAACCACTAAGAATATCCTTCCCCAAGTGGGTCACACTCTCCAAGAGAACTAGAAACTAGAAATAACGAAACTGTTGCAAATTTCTAGTGCACACTACAGAAGGAGAACTGTGTGGTTGTACAAATGAACTGACCCAAACTTGTATTTATACTAATCTGGGTGTTTGTCTGGGGCATACTTCTTATTTTGGGTCTTTATTATTTTTGTGGGTCGACTTCTCTTCCTGGAAATTATATTTCCACTTTATTATTATTTTCTGTGGGTCGACTTCTATTATGTCGTCTTCTTTTTTACTTTATTATTTTCCAGGATGTTCTTCAATTGTTCAATGGTCTTCCTTTGACTACTTGGAATCTTATTCTTCTTTAAGAAAACTTGTCTAGGAGGAAAATACCTCTTGAAGATACCTAAACATAAACATGGGAACGAGAGGGGAAGGGAGAGAGAGAGGGGGGAAGGGAGAGAGAGAGAGGGAAAGAGGGAAGGAAATAGAAAGTGGGAGAGAAAGAGAGAGAATGGGGAAGAGAGGGGAAGAGAGGTAGAGAAGAAAGGAGGTGAAGAGGGGGAGTGGGGGGAGAGAGAGGGGGGGGAGGGGGGGGAGAAGGGGTGAAGAGAGAGAGGGAGAGAGAGAGGGGGCAAGGGATAGAGACATAGAGAGAGAGTGGGGTAGATAGAGAGAAGCGGGGGAAGAGGGAGACAAGAAGAGAGGGGTGTTAGAAATAATATATGTGCTCATTTAACCATAGACAATATGGAAATATTGTCACCCAACCATAGGCCGAAGCCACCCTCGAGCACCTTAAACTTGATAGAGAATGACTCCGGAAGCAAGCCAATAGCAAACCAAGGCTAATGCACCAAGCAAAGATAACCAAGATGTTGGAAATATAACTGAGAGAGGGGGGTGAATCAATTATGTATATAAGCTTGAAAATTTACCTGTTATTTTTTGATTCTTTCTAGATTATTATTTAATGTGTTGTTGATAAATTAACATGCATAGATATACAATATTTGATCGATCACACAAAATACACAGAGACACTGATTTTCATGAGAAAACCTATAAGGGTGAAAACCTCTTATTATTAGGATGTCAATCAAGCTCCAACTTTCATGTACATCATAGTCTTTGAGCTCCAACCCAAATATGAGGCTACAACCTTTGATAGAAATCTACAGCTTGTAGAGAGAACCAACTCTTAGATTTATCTAACACCAACTAGATGGAAGCACCAACTCCCAGGTTTCTCTAGCACCCACTAGATGGAAGTACCAACTCCCAGAAAATCTTCTATCACCAACTAGAATTTAGAGGACTGTAATACTCCCTAGCACCACCCTACCACCCTGATTGAATATTACAAAACTTTACTTACTTGCTCTGTCTCTAATATGGTCTATTACAACTCCATGTCTTCTCTGCCTCTTGCAACTTCTATACTCTGCTCTTTCTCCTGCTGCGCACTTCCATTTCTCTGTTCATCTTCACTTCTTCCTTTATAATCCGTGATGTCTCTTCATGCTATACGATGCACCTATGATCTCCAGTTCAGGTCCTGTACACGGTCACATTCTACCCATATGCATAACTATCACCAAAAAAAAGAACCTTGCTCTTCTCTATTTTTCATATTTTTATCACACCAAGTCCTCTACGAGATAATCCCCCCAAATTTTCATCTTCTTTGGTGGTTATATCAAGTCTGTTCATCATCAGTGGATTATCCTGAGATTCTTTTCCTTCTCTGACAGTGAAACCCTTCGTCTTCTCTGTCACAGTTGAGCTTATCCTCTATGTTACAATTACAGTCTTCAACACTCTTCCATCTATCAATTGTCTCTATGATGAGTCTTCATTATGCTGACAGTTATATCGAGACTCTTCAGCTCCTCTAGCTCTTTGAATTCTCTGACATATACCATCAGTCCATTCTGATAGTTACAGAGAGAACCTTCACGTGCTCATCCCTTTGGAGACTTTTCCCTTCCTGATAAAACTTCACAGTGGGCTCTAGCTTTTCTTTCTAAGCCCCTTCCTTTCACATGACCACCGACGGTGACCACCCATCAACCAAGATGACTCTTCGCGACTTCACATTTTGGATTTTTTGTTGTGAGTCACCCCGACTCTCCCAACTCCTAATTTCTGAAGAAGAGCCTAGCACTGTTAGCTCCATTCCCTTTATCCTTCGACGATGTGACCTCCGACTCTGACCTGGGGCTTAATCTCATGGGCGCTTTGTGAATTCATGTATCAGGTAATATGTTGTGAGTTGCCTCGATTCTCCTAACTCGCGATATATGAAGTGGAGCCTAGCGACATTTTATCTCCTCCCTTAACCTTCATTGATGTGACCATGGTTGTGACCACAATCCTAACTTCTGAATCTACGTTTTCCAGATCAACGGTCCAGATCTCTCCGTGATCCAACAATCAAGATCTTCTCTTCGCGTTTCGCGACTATGTGCTTTGCGATGTCGAAAGTTGGCTCACCTCCCTTCTTCCGATTCTCGAACTCACGCTTGTGCCAGATCAATGACCCACAATCCTTCCTCGATCAATGACTCTGATCACCTTCTGCATTTCGGGACTTCGTGTTTCTCAAAATCGAAAATCAACTCACACCTTTCTTCCAAGACCCGAACCCTAACTCTCCACTTACCAGATCAACGGTCCAAATCTTCTTCTAGCCAATGACTATGATCTCCTTCGCGAACTCGGACTTCGTAGAGTCAACGCTCTCCTGCGTTCTTATTTGCTTATCCTATCCTTCCACTTCAGAATGATCCAATGGTTTTTGTGTATTCCTCCTGAGCTTACGCTTCCTCCCGACTTGGAAGAATTTCTAAGTGTCAAAGGCCTCGACCTTTGATCCTTCTGAGAGTCCTAATGACTTTGGGTCTCATCTGCATTTCTGAAAATGATATCTCTCCTGAGCTTTGGAAATGAAGTTAACCTTGTCCCTGGCGCTCTGCGTGCAACTCTGCGCTATTCCTCCTGAGCTTGTAGACAACAATTTCTCATGGTCTCGTCATTCCCGATGCTATCATTGTTTCTTTCCTGTTTGTCGTCATTTCTTTCAATATGTCATCTCCGTTGTTGTTCTTGCCATCAATGACATGCACACTCTTCCTATAAACATGCCAACAATCTCCCCCTTTGGCATTGATGGCAACCCTAAAAGGCTGCACTATTCTGCTTAGACCTCCAACTGTAGCAGACCACACCTTTTTCTCCCCCTTTGACATCAATGTCAAAGAGAACTGAGAGTGACTTTGTTATCCCCCTGAAGCACTCTCCCTTTGATTAGATATACTATGAGCACTCTCCCCCTGATCAGATAGACTATTTTAACTTGATAACAGGGTCACGCCCAAATTCTGGCGTAGATACTCAAACTGAGCTTTTGCAAGTGGTTTAGTGAAGATATCAACAATCTGATCTTTGGATGGAATATAATGCAAAGAAACAACAGTGTTGGTCACATATTCCCTCAAGAAGTGATACTTGATGGGTATATGCTTGGTCTTGGAGTGAAATAAAAGATTCTTTGACACACTAATTGCACTAGTATTATCACAATGAATTGGGATCGGTGCAGTATATTTTACCTCCAAGTCTGCAAGTGTCTGAATCATCCACAATACTCGGGTACAACAAGTGGCAGCTACAATGTATTCAACTTTTGTAGTTGATAAGGAAATGGAACCTTGCTTCTTGCTCAACCATGCTACAAGGGAATCTCCTAAGAAGAATGCACCTCCACTCATGTTTTTCCTTTCATCCACGCAATTAGCCCAATCAACATATAAATAGACTGATAGTTGAAAATTTTGATTCCTAGGATACCATAGGCCATATTTCATTGTTCCTTTCAAGTATCTGAATATTCTTTTGACAACTAACAAATGAATCTATTTAGGTGCAGCCTGATACCTTCCTACCATTCCAACATCATGCATTATGTATGGACGGGATGTTGTGATGTACAATAGGATACCTATCATAGATCTATATGAACTCTGATCAACATCAGGTGAGTCATCATCCTTGCTTAAATTGCATCCAATGACCATAGGTGTGCTCATACGTGTAGAATATTCCATTTGAAACCTTTTCAACATTTCTCTTAGATATTTCTCCTGAGAAAGAAATATTCCTTCAGACCTCTGAGTAATTTGCAGACTAAGGAAAAATGACAGTTCCCCTATCATAGAAATTTCAAATTCAGACTGCATGGCAGAAGAAAACCATTGTACCAATGAAGCATTATTGCTTCTGAAGATGATGTCATCTACATAGACCAACACAATGAGAAAATAATTACCATCTGTTTTGATATATAGATTGTTGTCAATTGTTCCTCTCTTGAATCCTTTGTCTTGAAGATACTTATCTAGTCTGTAATACCAGGCATGAGGAGCTTGTTTCAACCCATATAAGGATTTCTTAAGCTTGCAGATGAAGTCAAGGTTATCTGACAGTTGGAAACCCTTTGGTTGTTCCATATATACTTCTTCTTTTAGATCTCCATTTAGAAAATCTGACTTGACATCCATTTGATAGACTTTAAACTGTTTATTACAAGAATAGGCAAGAAACATTCTAATAGCTTCTAATCTTTCTACAGGCGCAAATGTTTCATCAAAATTCAATCCTTCTATTTGAGCATATCCTTTGCGGACCAATCTAGCCTTATTTCTTACAATATTTCCTTCTTCATTCATCTTATTTTTGTAGACCCATTTGGATCCTATTACATTTTTATTTGTTGGCCTAGGAACGAGTTTCGAAGTGACATTCTTTTCAATCTAGTCTAGTTCCTCATTCATTGATTTTAACCAATTTATGTCTTTACTGGATTCATTAATGTTCTTGGGTTCCACCATGGATATGAAGTCTATATGTGATTGCTCGGTGTCTTTGATTATCCTTCTCCTGGTTTGTACACCTTTGTCTTTCTCACCAATTATCTGACTTTCATGATGATTCTTTTGAGTAATTATGGAGGAAGGATTTGATGATGTTTGTTGTCCTCACTCTTCTTGTCTGGGTGTCTCTTCTCCACCTGATTCATCATCTTCTTGTGACTATGAGATTTTTTGTTCTTCATTTTCATTATTCTCATCATCTTATTCATCTGGATTAGTGCTTATTCTATGTTGATATTTTACAGGAGCTTCTTCATCAATTCAAACATCAATACAATCTACTAATTTATGCATTATTTTGTTAAAGCATCTATATCCTTTACTGTTTGTTGCATATCCTAAGAAGATACCTTCATCAGCTCTACTATCAAATTTTCCCAGATGATCATCATTATTATTGATGTAGAATTTACTTCCAAATACTTTGAAGTGCTTGATTGATGTAGGTCAACCAAACCACAACTCATATGGAGTTTTATCACTGTTCGGCCTTAGATGTGCTTTGTTTAGAATAATAACAGCCGTGTGAACAACCTCCACCCAGAATGTTTGTGAAATGTCCATTTCACTCATCATATCCCTTGCCATCTGTTGAACTGATCTATTTTGGCGTTCTACAACTCCATTTTGTTGAGGAGTACCTGGAATAGTATATTCTCTTTTAATTCCATGTCTGTCACATAATTCTTTGAAATCTCTTGTCATAAATTCTCCTCCCCTGTTTGAGCGAATTGCCTTTAACTTCCTTCCTGTATAATTCTTAGCTAACGCCTTAAACATTTTGAACTTCTCAAACGCATCATATTTTTCTCTCAGAAAGGAAACCCACGTAAGTCTGGAGAAGTCATTAATGACTAGCATAAAGTAACATTCTCCTCCAGTTCCTTCCTTTCGCGATGGTCCACACAGATCCATATGAACAATTTGAAGTGGTTTCTTTGAAGATGTGAAACTCTTCGATTTTAATTGAGCACGAGTAAACTTCCCCTTTTGACATGATTCACATACAAAGTTATTAGGCTTAGATATTCTTGGAAGGTCTTTCACATCGCCTTCATTATTCAGTTTGATAATATGATCAAAATTCAGGTTTCCAAGCCTTCTGTACCATAACCAACTTTCATAAAATTTGCTTAAATGACATTTCTATTTATCTTCCTTCAGAATATATATATTGTTTTCAGTTCTAACCCCTTTTGCAATCATCTCTCTTGTGTTTACTGTCTTTATTTTACAATTCTTGGCAGTGAAAGTGAATTCACATACTCTATCACATATCTGACTGACACTAAGAATATTATGCTTTAAACCATCAAAAAATAATACATCTTGAGCTTCGCTTCTTCCATTACTTAAGATTACCAGACCTTTACCTTTGATCTTTCCTGGAGCATCATTTCCAAAGGTCACACTCCTTGATTTATTTTCTTTGAGTAATAGGAACTTACGTTTGTCACCTGTCATATGACTAGAGCATCCATTGTCAATATACCAGGGGTCTTTTTGTCTTTGAGCTGAAAACACTAATCCACACTTGTTATATTCATTCTTCTTCCAGACCTTGACGTTTTCAACTCTGTGATTTGAATTTGGCTTATATTTCTTTAAGCAACAGTCTACAAATTTATGTCCATAATAATGGCAGATGTAAAATTTTGGTTCATTTAATAAAGGATCATAACAATTATTATGTTTAATTTGCATCATTTTCCCATCCATCACTCGATTTGTAGTATGTGTTTGTTTCTTACTTGGCTGTCTCATTCTTTTTTGTGGCATATATTTATTTCTTGGTTGTCTTGATTGCTCATGTCTAAATGTTAAAGAACAATTTACAACTTTGTGGCCAAAGTTAGAGCAGTAAAAACAATATCCATAGAAAAAATCTTTGTACATGGAAAATGGTTGTCTTCTTTGAGCAGGTCGATCTCTTCCATGTTGATGATTTCCTTGAACAGAGGGTGTATTATTTCTTTGTTCTACAGATTCGGTTTTGGTATCTTTTCCTTCACTCCTCCTTGGCGGTTAATTCTCTTCCTTTGTTTCTGCAGGTTTGTTGTTGTCAATGGTTGTAGATTTGACAAACTTGATGGATTCTTTATTTCTTGGCTGACCACTACCTGATCCCTCTTCATAACCCAAACCAGTTTTCAAATTTGAAATCCTTTGTTGATTCAGAATGGAGGCTAATCCTTATGAGGCTTAAATACTTGTCAGATTCTGATGATATAAGGCTTGAAATTCTCTAGATCTTTTATGACAAACACTACTTCAAATTCCAATTTTTCACCTTTTGTTTCAACTTCCTTCAATTGTTGTTTCATGATGTCTTCAATCTTCTTAGCTTCTTATAACTTAACCTTCAACATAGAAATTTCTTCAGATGGTTCATTGCATGTTTTCTTATACCTGAGCAGTAACTATTTTTATTTTCTTTTCTTTTCTCTGAGTCTATCAATCCCTTCCATGGCACTGACAAGTTCTCCTTCAAGATCTACTACTTCTTCACAATCAACGAACTCACTTCATGTATCTTCAGTGTTTATATCTTCTAAATCTATTAGCATGATATCATTTATTTTATCTTCAATAGAAGAGTCACTTCTTTCATCATATGAGGGATCATCATCATTGTTTACACAAAGGCTTTTCTTCTTAAAATTATTCTCTTTATAGACCTTCTTGTGTTTGTGCTTCTCTTCATCGTCATATGTTTGATCCTTTATTTTGTGAGGACACTTAGATGAAAAATGACCTATATTACCATAGTTGAAACATTTGAAGGGAAATTTACCTTTGTATTTGTCTGATCCTTTCTTCAGTCTTCTCACAAAATTTGCTTCAATCTCATCTATATCGGAGTCTGTGTTTTTCTCTAATTTAAAAGATGCCTCTCTTGTAGTGGATTTACCTTTGGTGATTCTCATTTCATAAGCAGTTAGGGTTCCGAGAAGTTGATCTAATGTCAACGCATTGAGATCAGTTATTTCCTCTATAGCAGAGACCTTTGAGTTAAATCTATCAGGAAGAGATCTTAATATTTTCTGGACTAGAAAATATTCTTCTATCGTTTCACCTAGACATTTCATAGTGTTGACAAGTTATTCTATTCATAATAAGTACTTACTGATAGTTTCATCTTCATCCATCTTTATCTTCTCAAATTTTAGTCTGTGAGTCTAAAGTTTTGCGTCTTTCACCTTTTTATTGCCTTCATAACTACTTATCAGCTTGTCCCACATAATTTTTGTTGAATCACAATGCATTACTTTGACAAACTCGACTTTTTCAAGTCCACTGAGGATGGCATTGATTGATTTTTCATTGAAGCTAAACTCTAGCTTATCATATTTTGAGGCCAAGACTACAGGCTTCACATATCCAGTTTCAACGACATCCCAAACATCGACACCCAAAGACATTACATGTGTTCTCATCCTTATTTTCCAGAAGGAAAAGTTTGTTACATCAAACATAGGAGCTCTATTAGTTGAACTTCCTTCATGACTAGTCATGTTCAAGCTTATGGATCTAACTTTGATCAAAGGCACCGACTCTTATACCAATTGTTGGAAATATAACTAAGAGGGGGGTGTGAATCAGTTATTTATATAAGCTTGAAACTTTTCCTGTTATTTTATGATTCTTTCTAGATTATTATTTAATGTGTTGCTGATAAATTAACATGCATAGATATACAATATTTGATCGATCACACATAATACACAGAGACACTGATTTTCATGAGGAAACCCATAACGGTGAAAACCTCTTCTTCTTAGGATGTTAATCAAGCTCCAACTTTCATGTACATCACATTCTTTGAGCTCCAACCCAAATATGAGGCTACAACCTCTAATAGAAAGCTACAACTTGCAGAGAGAACCAACTCTCAGATTTCTCTAGCACCAACTAGATGGAAGCACCAACTCCCAGGTTTCTCTAGCACCCACTAGATGGAAGCACCAACTCCCATAAAATATTCTAGCACCAACTAGAATTCAGAGGACTGCAATAATCCCTAGCACCACCCTACCACCCTGATTGAATCTTACAAAACTTTAATTACTTGCTCTGTCTCTGATATGGTCTGTTAAAGCTCCATGTATTCTCTTCCTTTTGCAACTTCTATACTCTGTTCTTTCTCCTGTTGCTCACTTCCATTGCTCTGTTCAACTTCTCTTCTTCCTTTATACTATGTGTTGTCTCTGCATGCTATACGTTGCACCTCTGATCTCCAGTTCAAGTCCTATACACAGTCACATTCTACCCACATGCATAACTATCAACAAAAAAAGAACCTTTCTCTTCTATGTTCTTCATCTTTTTATCATGCCAAGTCCTCTGCGAGATAATACCCCCAACTCTTCGTCTTCTTTGGCAGTTATACTGAGTATGTTCATCATCGGTGGCTTATCCTGAGATTCTTTTCCTTATCTGGTAGTGAAACTCTTCGTCTTCTCTGTCACAATTGAGCTTATCCTCTATGTTACAGTTACAGTCTTCGACACTCTTCCATCTGTAAATTGTCTCTATGATGAGTCTTCATTCCACTGGCAGTTATCTCAAGACTCTTCAGCTCCTCTGGCTATCACCCTGAATCTCTTCGAATTCTCTGACAGATACCATCAGTTCATTCTGGAAGTTACCTAGAGAACCTCCACGTGCTCATCCCTTTGGTGACTCTTCCCTTCCCGAGAAAACTTTACAGTGGGCACTAGCTTTTCTTTCTAAGCCCCTTCCTTTCACATGACCACCGTCAGTGACCACTCATCAACCAATATGACTCTTCACGACTTCACATTTCATATTTTCTGCTTTGAGTCACCCTGAATCTCCCAACTCCTGATTTTCGAAGAAGAGACTAGCACTGCTAACTCCGTTCCCTTTATCCTTCGACGACGTGACCTCCGTCTCTGACCCGGGGCTTAATCTCCTAGGTGCTTCGTGACTTCGTGTATTGGTTAATTATTTTTGAGTTTCCTCGATTCTCCCAACTTGCGATATCCGAAGTGGAGCCTAGCGACGTTCTAGATCCTCCCTCAACCTTCGCTGATGTGACAATGGTTGTGACCACATGCCTAACTTCTGAATCTATGCTTTCTAGATCAACGGTCCAGATCTCTCCGTAATCCAACGATCGAGATCTTCTCTTTGCATTTCGTGACTATGCGCTTCACGATGTCGAAAGTTGTCTCACATCCCTTCTTTTGATTCCCGAACTCACGCTTGCGTTAGATCAACGACCCACATTCCTTCCTCTATCAATGATTGTGATCACCTTTTGCATTTCGGGATTTTGCGTTTCATGACATCGAAAATCAACTCGCACCTTTCTTCCAAGACCTGAACCCCGAATCTCCTCTTACTAGATCAACAGTCCAGATCTTATTCCAGCACACAACTGTGATCTCCTTCGCGAACTCAGACTTCGTAGAGTCAATGATCTCCTGGGTTCTTCTTTTCTTATCCTATCCTTCCACTTCAGAATGATCCAATGGTTTTCGGGTATTCCTCTTGATCTTATGCTTCCTCCCGACTTGGAAGAATTTCTAAGTGTCAAAGGACTCGACCTTTGATCCTTCTGCGAGTCCTGATGACTTTGGGTCTCAACCGCGTTTCTGAAAATGCTATATCTCCTGAGATTTGGAAATGAAGTTAACCTCAGCCCTGGCGCACACTTGCGCTCTGTGTGAAACTCTGTGCTATTCCTCCTGAGCTTGTAGACAACAATTTATCATGGTCTCGTCATTCCTGATGCTATCATTTCTACTTTCCTGTTTGTCGTCATTGTTGCCAATATGCCATCATCGTTGTTGTTCTTTCCATCAATGACAAGCACACTCTTCCTGTAAACATGCCAACACAAGACTGATAAGAAAGTACAACCATAACCAATAGAAATTCTGAGCCTAAATCGAGAATACATATTGCAGTAGTTGCAACTGCAGCTACTCCCTAGATTTGCACACTTGCCCAGTTTCTGCAGTGCGCACTTCTTCATTGCTGTAATTTCAAGTTGTGTGTGTCAAATGAGATCTGGCTAATTGTATTTATACTATTTTTCCTCAGCTGTCTGGGCTGACTTCTCATTCTGGAGAATAAATACTTAATATTAAATATTTCCTTCAGCCGACTTGCCTTCTAGGGTTATGTTCAATGCTTTAGGGTTTCTTCTTGCTTCCCAGAATATTCTATTCTCATCATGGTTACACATGGAGGTAAATACCTCCCACAACTACCATAATATCAACACTCCCTCCTAGCTAGGGAGGTATTGAAGGCAATGATCTTGAGCACAAACATACCATTCGACCAGTAGCATCATCATAGCCATACATACTATCTCATGATTATATCATGAGCACCATCATCACTATCATCTGATATCATCAACTGCATCATCTCTCGAAGCCATACTCTATTTGAGTACTCAAACATGATGCTGAATAAGTCACTCACTCCACATAGTGATACAAGGGCCATTCTTATAATCTGGACATACGTCCTAGAATAATGACTATCCCAATAGATGCTAAAAGCTACGCCATGGACTACAAAGACCATTCCTATAGGAATGTCAATCTAGGAATATTTTCTAATCGAGTCATATGTACCATAAAGATCCGTCTCAACCTATATTCCTTAGAAAATATCGATCCTGAACCATTTTCCTAATCGAGCCACAATCTGTGCCTTAGGAAAATACTAGTCCATGACATGTCAACAAACTGTCATCCTGGACCATTCTCCATATAGAGAATACCTGTCCATCAACAATTTGTTCTATCTGGACCATTCTCCAATTGGAGAATATCTGTCCACAAGCAAACTAACTATCCATCTTATTTGATAATCATTTTCAACACTACTGATAGTCTACATGGCAATCATAACAATGTCATTCAATAGAACACAACTGTGTATATCCATAATAGTACACAATTACAATCTGGTGGTACACGTCCACACCAAGTAGCACACAACTACTTGATCAGTGGCACATAGTCACAACTATTGGAACACATCCACCACAATAGCATACATCTATTGTCCAGAGACATACAGTCTCCATAGCAATCATATCATCTAATATCAACCTGCACAAAAAACAATATCATGATATAAATTGAGTCATGTGGGCCATTCTTCCACTCACATTTGTGAGATATGGAAGAGCGCCTACCCTCAGAAAGTAAAACATCAGCCATGAGCTATCTGGACTATTCTTCTCAAGCATAGAAGAACAACTCTCCTGATTTCTGAGCCTGGACCATTCACCTAACTGGGCCATTCCTCCGGCACTAAACATATTGCAACCTGGATAGAATGAGTCTATCCTAGGGAATGCCTGTCCCTGATTGTTGAACCTGGACCATTCACCTATCTGGGCCATTCCTCTGGCACTAAACAAAGTGAAACCTTGAGAGAATGAGTATGTCCTAGGGAATTACTGTTTGGACCATTTCCTAAGGAAATGCTTATCCTACACCAACCTCCAAAATGGACCATTCTTCGAAACTGCTCACAACTGTGAACTTCGAAAGAATGACTGCCCGACGAGGGGGACCATTCTATTTGACCATTACTGAGAGTGACTGCCAAGAAGAATCATTGTCCTAGACCATTCCCCCACACTTTTCACAAGGGGAATAATTGTCTATGGTACATCAACAATCTATCGAACCATTTTCATTACAAAAATGACCGTCTGATCTAGACCATTTTCCGAACTGGAAAATGCACGTCCGTCAGAAATCTCAAACCACTTTCCGAAATGGAAAGGAATTGTTCATCCTGGACCATTTTTCGAACTAAAAAATCACTGTCCATAAATCAATAACGCATCAGTGCTCCCTCCCAACCTGGGAGTAATCTCGTTATTTTTCAATAAGGAAGTCATCTCCACGATCTCCAGCTTGTTTCTTGAGTACGCAAATGTTTTCATCTTGGACATAGGATTTACCAAAATATCTGCTATCTGCTCATATGTGGAGATATATTGGAGAACCACTTCTCTTTTCTGGACTTCATCACGAAGAATATAATGCTTGATCTCAATGTACTTCGGTCTGTCTAGAACACTGGTTTTCTCTTAAGGATTCATATAGATCTAATCATTACAATATATCATGGTTGAATTCAACACTTTTGTTTCCTGCTAGCTCATGACATCGTGGAAAGGCTCAAACTGAAACATATCCAAGTAGAACTTCTTCTTTCATCATGAAAGTTTGTCATGGATTAACAATCCATCATCCTAGACTTCTGAGTAACCATTTTGATACACTATCTCTGTTGTGCATGAGAGGCTCTACACCAAGTTGTTTGAATCCATACAAGTAAGATATTCTTCCATCTGCATACAAGTGTCTCTTACTGGTATATCTCAAAACCTTGAGGTTGCTCTATATATGCTTCTTGTTCAATTACTATATTGAGAAGAACAATCCTTACATTCATTTGATGTAAACTCCAAGCCATGGATATTACAAAAGATATAATGGCTCAGGTATAGGTATGTCTGGCTAATGGAACAAGCTATCATAGTCTTCTCCCTCCATCTGGGAGAACCTTTAGTTATGAATCTCACAATGCTTCCATTCATAAGTCTTTCATACATTGTTCTTCATCACATCTTCCATTTCTTCTGTTTGATTGCTTCTAGTGGGTTCAAACAAAGTTGGTAGTCTTGTGATTCTTGATATAATGATTGGTTGTTCTGGATTTTATTTCTTGGAATCTTCATGTTCTTCCTCATGTTTCTCTTTAGCTCTTGGGTCCATGGAGTTTTATATAGATTCCATGCCCTGAAGATTCCAACTTCTTCCTTTCATCATAGGATCATATATGTGGATGAACAACCAGGGATACTTTAAAGCTTCTTTTCGAAGAAGACTTCTTCTAAAGTCAAACTGAACACATGTTGCTTTTCATGGTTTCTACCATTAATGGGAACATGGATAGATACTTCATAATCCTCAATGGACCATATTATTTAGGATTAGCTCCCTCCTAATCCTTTCTTCATGCATGAATGCATGCTCTTATTTTGGAATTATATAATCGTCTCCCTCCATCTAGGAGAGTCCACGCTTACGTCTGCATCCTTATTGCCTTCTGCAAAGTGTCACAAGTCTTTTTCTAATTTCCTTTTGATTGCTGACTTCTTTCTGTTTTTACTTCTTCCATGATTATTCAAGTTTGATTCTGATTTCGTCTTATCTTGCAGCTGTTACTTATGTTAATAGCTTCCACAGGAAATGTTACAAAGGATTGTCAATGTACTTCATCTTTTCATGTGTATTGCTTGACTTGTAGTCATCGTGATAGCAATCCTTATCTTGTTATTCTTATATAGGTATTGTTTCTCTTTGAACATCTTATCTTCTAAGAAATAGATATGCAAGATATGTACATAAACTATGTAAACATGGTATGTAAAAGAATTATGAAGAATATTGTTACCTTGTTTTAGAAGAAGTAGTCTGTTTTATCCTACTTGGCCTTCTTTGAGGGTTCCCTTTCTTCAACAACTGATGCTTCGTGTGTTTCCTTCCTTTTCTTTAACTCGGGATAATGATTCTTGTAGTGACCATATTTTTGACAGTTGAAGCATTGTATTTTTGACATGTCTTTCTCTTGATTTGGTTTCTTCCTTGAGCCAAACTTCTTTTTATTCCTGAAATTCTTGAACCTTGTTGTGAAGGCTTGATCATCGTATTTATTTTGGGGTTTCTCTTTTGCAGTAATCCTTGATTCTTCTTGTGCACATCAAGTCCAAAGTTCTTCAAATGTGGGATACTCCTTCTTTCTCTGAAATGATTTATTCAATGGCTTGTAGTTGATCTCTTAACTGAGATATTCTCACAAGGTATGATGTTATGTTGTCATCATCATTAATTTTCATGTCACGAAACTCATTCTTCAGACTCATTACTTGTCCAATGTTTTTGACTGAGAAGAGGTTTGTTAGGGAATCGTACATCTTCTTATATGAGTCAAGATGGCATATGTAGGGTATCAAGTGGTATTTTATAGAGTCCACTATGATACTCATGGAATTGATGTCATTGTCTTTAAACTTATCCATAAATGAAACATTATGAGGTTCCTTCTCTTTTCCTTCTTAGAACTGTGGTTCCACGATCTTTCCTTTAACAATATCCAACACTTTATACTTAGCAAGGATGAGGTCAATCCTTGTCTTCCACACTCTAAAGTTAGAAGCCCCTTCTAGCTTGTTTTCTAACTTCATATAGTAAGTCATAACTTCTTTGACTTGGTCAACCTTTGATTTTTGACCAAAATTTCAAACTTGACATCTTAGATTTCTTAGAGTGCCAAGAGGTGCACTAGGCTATTCATAAATTAGGTCAATCTCTTCACTTAAGGTGCCTCAACAAGAGCGCTAGGGTTTCATTAATGCAACAAAAACTGGCTGCAACTACAACTGTAACTGAGCAAATCCTCCCAATCCATCTTACAACGGTTAGACTGCCTGAAGATAGTGTGGGCCCATAACCTGTTATAAATAATAGATGTGCTCATTTAACCATAGACAATATAGCAATATTGTCACCCAACCATAGGTCGAATCCACCCCCGAGCACCTTAACCTTGATAGAGAATGATTCTGAAAGAAAATCAATAGCCAACCAAGGCTAATGCACCAAGAAACGATAACCAATATTGATCAGAAAGTCCAACCATAACCAATAGAAAGTTAGAGCCTAAACTGAAAATACAGATTGCAGTAGTTGCAGCTGCAGCTACTCCCCAGACTTTCGCACTTGCCCAGTTTCTGCAGTGCGCACTTCTTCACTGCTGTATTTATACTATTTTATATTGCTACTTGTATTTTATACTGCAGTATCTGGCTACCTGTATTTATACTTATTTTCCTGGACTGTTTAGGCCGACTTCTCATTCTGGAGTCTAAATACTTAATATTAAATATTTCCTTGAGCTAACTTGTCTTCTAGGGTTATGTTCAATGCTTTAGGGTTTCTTCTTGCTTCCCATAATATTCTATTCTCGTCATGGTTACACGTGGAGATAAATACCTCTCGTAGATACCATAATATTAACAAGGGAAAGAGGGGAAAGAGAGAGAGGGGGAGGGAGAGGGAGAGAGAGGTGTAAACAGAGAGAGAGAGAGAGAGAGAGAGAGAGAGAGAGAGAGAGAGAGAGAGGGATGGAGAGAGAAATATTTTGTGTTATAAAAAATGCACATGTGTTCTTGTTCATGCTCTTAATAATGAACACATGCTTTAGGAATGTGTGCACCTTCCTAAAGCGCACATGTTATTTTCATTTCAATTTTTTTTAGGAACTTGCATGCATTCCCGAACACATGTTTCTCAAGAATGCACGTGCGTTCATAAATAATCTAAGTTGAAAAAAGTGTGTGGTGGTCCGATGAGTATCAATGATGTAGGGTCAAGAACCTGCATGCATTCCTACTTGTGTTCTTCCTGCATGCATCCCATTGCTACTTTTTTGTTAGTCAACTTGGTGCACTCCCCCAACCATATATATTGAAATAAAATTCACATAGATTAATCTTAACCCGAGCCTTGTTAAATGTATATTTCAGTTTTAAAATTATTTTTTATTAGTGTATATATCAAAATAAAATATTTTATCTTAATTAGTACAATGAGATTGAATCTCCTTGAAATGAAACCATAAAAAAAAACTTATTATATACCGAACATGCCGAAATGTAACATACATAATAAATTGATAAATTCCTTTCCGACTATTCCAACTACATGCAAATCATCATTATTTGTCACAATTTGGGACTGTCTCTAAAATTGTTGTTAATAACTTCACTACCTAAAAACTTAATATGTCATGCACGTAAGTCTGCTACAGATTATTGGTTCTGAAAATGATTGAAAGCATAAAAACAATAGTAAGAAGAGAATGCTTATGTCTGTCATCCATAGTATTCACCACTCTCTCTTTGGTCGAGGACATTAATTCAATCATCATGGGAATGATTAGTCTGACAACTTCATAGAATATCTCTTTAACATTGTGTGTAGTCTTAGAAGAAGTTTCTTTGAACAACCCTTTTCACAAGCAAAATATTCAAAATGAAATCAGGACACCATTCTCTGTAATTCCAAGTCCCTCTTATTCCTAACGATAATTATAAGGGGCTTAGATTCACATGTTCCTCCACTTCATCGATCCATCTCTTTGCACACACAAACAAATTGATGTTTGTAATATCATACATGATGATGGCTACATCGACTCCATGATAACGATAATGTAAGGGATTCATCCTACAATATATTTAATTTTACATCCTCCATGGCCTCCTTCACAAATAGGATAATGTATCTGATCGACAGTGCTCCCATCATGGGTCTTTGACCTTCACAAAACTCATCGTGGAAAAATCGCAAAAGAATGCTAGTTTTTCCAGCTGCAGAGTCTTTGAGGAGCACCACCTTCACAGGACTTTTGCTTTTTGTACTCTTTTTGAACGACTTAGACATGTTTACTAAACACCTGCAAAGAGTTCTGGAGTGGATGCCATGATTCCCACACATAATATAATACCAAGAAATCCCATTGACAGGACACCCTAATTTTGTATGTTGTATAAAGAAAATTGTTGCTAAATATATTATCACCCCGTGGGTGTTATATAAAGATAGGAAAGCATTAAGTGACAATTAACACTTTTGCTCAAACCCTAATTATGTTTCCAATGTAAAAATAGGGACACTACTTCAGTAGGCACACAAATGAAGGTTAAATTTTACAATAAGATTGCATGCATCCATTCATTTCTTCTAGTTGTTCTATTTTCATGATATTTTTATAAAGAGGTGTTCATTGTATCGTAATGATACTTAGATTTGGTTAAACTACATTGAATGCACATGGTGACTCATGGGTACCCATGACTTAATGGTAAATTTTACAATAAGATCACATACATGCATCCATTGCTTTTAGTAGGAAAAAATACCAAAAATTTACAAAATGCTTGACTTAGATAACATAGGAAAGTGATCACAATAACTTTTAAAATTTTTCTTGTCATTTTGTTTACAATTTTGTAGTCCACTTCCAAAGTGGAGTGTGGAGCTTAGTTTTTTTAATTTTTTACTGCAAAGAGTCTTGTTTCCTTATTTTTGGGTATCATTTTTCCTGCGTTCCCACGTTTTACATCTAATGCCCAACCTGTTACACCTCAAAATTACTCACTTTGATAGTGTCGCAAGTGTCGTCATTACAAGTGTTGTAAGTGTCACATCTTGTCTGCAAGTGTCGCATCTTGACCACAAGTGTTATAAGTGTTTCTAAAATCATACTTCCTTCTTGCCTATGTCATGCCTCCAACGACATGACAGGGACACTTAGGACACCTCAAAGACTAGTTTTGAAGAGGAGGAATCAGTCTATTAGAAGTACAAGCCTTTTGCCACTGAAATAACCACTCAAAAATGGGTTTTTGAGGGGAGCGCTCCCATATACACTATCAGGGAGCACTGGTGCTCCCTGGACTTCTTTGGGGGAGCGTTATAA
>SNQJ01S0146860.1:0-23847 GCA_010110895.2 Picea sitchensis | reverse complement strand
TCATCTTGTACTTGAACATTTAAGTGGGGTAAAAGGAGGTTTCCCCCTCGAAGAGGCTTATTATCTGAAATTATATCTTTTTCAAGGCGTTGAGTACTTTTTCTGAGGTTTTTCTATGCTATATTGATGTTTGGTTCTTAACAAAAATATTCTCTGATTGATTAGAGTAACCATGTACAAAATCTCTATCCTTAATGTGGGCTTGGAACGTATTTAAGGGCAATTGTGTGCTTGAAGTTCAAAACATTTGGGATTTTCCCTTCTTTTAGTGCAGACAAATTCCTTTTTTTTCCCAAAAATGGTTGTATTTTGCATTACAAAAGTGCTGCAGTCTTACTGGTAAGCATAATAATACAAAAAAGAAAGTGTTGCAACCTCACTGGTTAACATAATAATACAAAAAAGAGACTCCCAAAAATGGTTGTTTTTGCATTAGAAACATGCTGCAGTCTTATTGGTCAACATAATAATACAAAAAAGAAAGTGTTGCAGCCTCACTGGTAAAAAGAGACAGTCCACAGTCTAAGCATCCAAAAGCTTTCCAAATACTTGTTACATGTTTTTCAAACAAGCTATATTGTCCTTTGCAGATGATTCATTGTTTTTACTTGTATAGGGTTCAGTGTTTTTACTTGTATAGATCCTATAAAAGGCACCTAATATTAGATATGTTTTGCAATACATAACAACCCAAATTACTGGAAAACATGCATACTATTTGGTTTCTCATTTTCTTATGGAGAGAGCTAAGAATCCCAAGTGGCCCCAACCATATCCAAATCCAAATCCACTGGTGCTTGTTGAACATAGTTCTCTTCTTCGTTTTCCAAAGGCATGGATGTAACACACTCGTACTCTAAGTACCCTTTCTAGGGATGGAGCATCAAAATTTTGCTTACTTTAGTCATCTCAAATCATCTCTCTGAGATCTCCATTCTCTTCTACTCAACCGTAGGTCTCTAATGACTACTACCAGACTCAAGACCGAGCTCTAGATTGCAAGTTATTGCCTCCCGAATTTCTTTGGGTATTATCAGACATGGGCCACGTGGCTCCACCTCATTCGTACCGTCCCCAAGTTCCTACATCCACAGGGAAGGTTCATTCATCGTCCAATCCTATAATATCTCCCGGTAGAGCCCCAGTTGTAATTATGAATTGTAAACATGTTTTTTAGGCTGGTGAGCCGAGTTATAATAAGCTAGGAGGCTTATGTGATGATTAATCCAGAAGCCTAGGATGCTAAGTCCAAGAGCCTTTTTTGTATATGTAATTATGCAGATCATTAATAAAATATAGACATCATTGTGTGTAGACCGACCACGAAGAAAGAGTGATAGGGGACTAAGCTTCCACAAGGTTGTGCAAGGGAGGGGACCAAGTATGTGGGCCTAGGGGCTAAGCTAGGGGGCTTACCTCTAGAGGAACAATATTTTAATATTATTTCCTAAAACCTAAGGCGGACATAATATGTTTTGTTATCCTAAGTTCCTAGTAGTTGGGGATGTAGGTTAAATGGAGCACATGCAGCTCTAGGAAGACAAGTGTCGACCTGGGATTATGCAGTTAAAAGTTGAAGCGTCAGCTGTGTTGTGGGTTCACTTGTCATTCTCGACCCACTGTCTAACCGTGAACCGAGAGAATCCATCACGGATCTCTGGAACCATTAATACAGTGAGTCAAACTGTGATGGTAGTTCGTTGGTCGATCTACCATCCTCTGCCTGAACTCATTGGTCTCAGATGTCGACCTCTGGTTACCTATGCATGATATGCACGGTGGAGAAAATGACTCATGGGAAGGGGGTTCGCTTTCCATTTCCCGATTTGTCGTCTGGCCTCTGTGCTTGCCTCTGCATAACTTCTCACATATGAGAAATCAGTGAGGGAGGGAAAAGCCGACCTGTGTGTTCTGTGAACCCAGGTTTATCCACACTACAAATTTGAGTTCGTGCCTTAACTGTTTGGGGTTGCTGCCTTGTGTTCGCCTGAGCCGTGTTGTGTCTTAGCATTAGGTTGTTTCCATTTTTCAGTGTCCATAACTGTTCCTGTTGTTGTTGTCACTCGTATGCTTGCTGAATGTTGTTGCAGTATTTCTTAGGAGCCGAATTGAAGAAGTAGGTTGTCAGGCTGTCAGGCCTGTGAGCAACTCTCCCAGGAGAGAGATTTCATTGGGAAGTGAGTTCTCCTAGAAGGGAGTCCCGTAGCAACTACAGTACTCTGATACTTCTGATCCAGCCTGTTGCTGAAGCCCAAGGTAAGGGAGGTGTACTGGCTGATGGAATAGTAGTAGTGAAGGTGTAGTCTCCTGGAGTGGATTAGGCGTGTGGGGAATGAGGGTCTGTGAGCTGTAGGCGTAAGTGGCTACCGAGATAAAATATTCTTCCTGTTGCGTTTGTGCAACTTCCTTGTTGTCCTTTCCAAGCCTACAATTCCCTTGCCCGATGGAGTTTAGTCCCATCTTGGGGTGACCTATTGCTGAGAGTGATGAACAACGCGGTATAAGGCTGGGAAGTTCGTGGAAGTTCTGCATGTAGTTGGTGGATTTACTCCAGATAAAAGATAATTATAATTATTGTGCTTAATTATGTATTTTATGCATGTGTTATGATGCTTGTATGTTTTCATGTATTCCGTTGCATGTATGAATTGCTGTTAATTCTATTTAAGTCTATATGATGGCAGTAATTCTGTGTTAAGTGTTTTAATTCGATTAAAATGCATATATATATTATATAAGCTGTAAATTTTGTGTAGTAGCATTACCTGGTGTCTGGAGGGTCGGGGATGTTACAATATGGTATCGGAGCATGGTTACAAAACTGAACTGAGCTTGGATGGATCATGTTAGTGGTATTTGAAGAAAATGTTTCGAAAATAATTGTTGTCGAAGTAGACAAAATTCAAGTTCAGAGACAATGTTTCAAACACTGAGCCTGAATGGGTTGGATAAGTGGTCATTGGACCCAAGGTCTCAAGAGGAAATTGTGTTTGGAGGACTAATTTCCAACCTTAGAACCTTTTTGAGTGCCAAGAAGTTACCTTGGCCATGTTATGAAGCTCAGGAAGAGTAGTGCTGTCGTAAAACTACGACATAAGTGGTATTAGGCCGCATAGTAATATGGACCTTAGGATCTGTTCAGGAGAAGGAGAATCCTTCAGGACCATTAGATCTGGTAATGCTACAAGGCAGTTAGCCATGAATTCTTTTGGAAATCCACAGAGTAACAGAGTATGTTCTGTGCCATAGGATCTGTTCAGAAGGAAGGGAAATCCTTTACGACCGTCAGATCTGGAGAAGGTGTAGAAGGGTTATCTTGGAAGCCCTTTGGATTTCGCGACTTCGGTGAAGATGATGAAAACTAAGAGAAAGGAGGAAGCCTGAAACTCTGAAGTGACGTGGCATGGTGATGTCACTTGGTTTGACATGGACACATGGGTTGTGTTCCACGTGTCAATGGGTTTTGAACCCATAGAAGTTTGAAATGCCGTACGAAATGTGACACATGTGACTCATCTCATTGAGCCACGTGAGCATGGTTAGTGGGGATGAGGTTAGGTAACGTAGTTAAAGGTCAGAGGACCCATAGCGGCGTTGATCACGCTACATCAAGATCAACAACCAAAAGGCATTGCGGGGACCCAAGTTGCATGGAAGTTAATTATCCAAGGCGGTCCCACAATCCAAACCGTGGTTTCACCGAGGGGTTATGTGTCAGCGTCAGAAGAATTACAGGATGACAGGAGGGTTGCTCCAAACCACCGTTGCATGCCCTCGAAATTGGAAAATGTAAGTGATATGACGTAATGATGTCAACAAAGGTGACATGGGAATGTTTGGAGATTAACTGGTTTGAATGCGTAAACTGGTGAAGTATTGAATAAGTTTCAATTGTTTCTCTTCTTTGAGTTTTCGAGTGCAAGCAATGCACATTGTCCGCAAGGAGTGCGTTGACAGAGGTAAGTTAACCTCAAAGAAGCTCAGGAGAGATACCGTTGAACCTTCATCAGTAGAAGTGCAAGGACTGCACAAGAAGAACTCTGTGTTGATTTCAGAGAGAGATAGAGTCACTGAGAAATCTGTAGGGCTCTACGAGGTAGGCATCGAGTGAGTGAAAGTGTGCACAGAGAGAAATATTTATCGAGTTCAGGGATAAGAGTATCAGAGGAAGATACTCACAGAGTTGTTGAACACTCTGTAGAAAACACTCAACAAGGTGTGCTTTGAGCAGAAGGTTTCCAGGAGGGCACAAAGTTTTCCTTTGAAAAGAAACAAAACGGCCAAGACCCTTAGGAGACTGAGTAAATAAAAAATCTCAGAAGAGATAACGCAAGAGTGCGTAGGAGTCAGAATTATTCTAAGTCCTAAAGATCATAAGAGATAACGCTTACGAGAGCGAAGATGAGATCCAAGAGGCGGACTCACAGGAGAAAGTTCAAAGGCCAAAACCTTTGAATATATACAAACTCTTCCAAGTCGGAAGAAGTCAAAATCTCAGGAGGAGGAATGACCCCAGCCGTTGATCCGGGAGAGGGATATCTGAACTGTTGGAGGTAGATCTCGGTCGTTTATTTAGAAGAATCATCAAGATCGTGAGATCGATGATCACCTCGCATTGCGGGGATAGAAGGTGCTCGAGATTTAAGAAGTCGAGGGCGGGCCGCAATCCAAACCACTGTTTTGGAGGAAGGACACATGTAGGCTCAAGGTGAATTGCGGGACAAAAAGTAGTTTGGTCTCAAACCACCTTTGAGCATGCCCACAATCGCGTGTTTGCATGAGGTCACCGCCCAAGGTCACCTCTAAGGAGGAGCCAAGGGAAAAGGGAGAGTGGACTTGCTAAAGTCCCAAAGTCCCGAAGTGATTTGGGACCGTCCATCGTCTGAAAGGATGCGTGGCAGAAATCCATCAGTTTTGGGTGAAAACACTTCGGGAGAACACGAAGGACGAAAGTTTGAAATCGTCAAAGCTCGAACAATCGAAGCAGTTGGGACCCATTGATCTGGGTTGAACAGGTGTCACCAGATCGTGAACTTCAGAGGATCATACTCTAGGGTTTCTTAGAAGTTGTGTTTCGGAATACCCTGAAGCGCCGAAGTACATAAACAATGAGAGTCGTCGATGTGAAGTGGGACACGTAGCGCTAGATCTGAAACTCCGGGAACAGAGCACTCTAGAGGAAAGCAGAGGGTGAAAGCGTCGAAGTCCCAAAGGAGATCTCGATCGTTGATTGAAGATGAGGTCGAAGGACCATTGATCTGGTCTTGGTCGGAAAGAGTGGACTTGTCAAAGTCCTGAATTCCCGAAGAGAATAAGGGTCGTTGATTTGGAGAGGATGCATGGAAGAAGATCTATCACTCCGAGGAAATTCATTCAGGATATTTGTGTGTGTGGAGACGTGAGAACTCCCAAAGGCTGTAGAGATGGATTTCATCAGAATAGTCCAATTGTTGAGTATAGGTGTCATTAGATATTCCACTCTAGAATATTTTCATACGGTAAAAGCAGATAGTTGAGAGTTGAAACTCCCGAGGGTCGGAGAGTCGGAATCAACCGTAGTCATTGATTTGGAAGGGAGCTATGTGTCAATAGATCATGTAGATCTGGGATTGCGTGTGGAAGGAGGATATATAGCATCCATTGATTGCGGATCATCACCAAGGGATTGGAGATTGACGAACGAGATGGATTGCGGGGCCAAAACTTGCTCGGATATTAAAATTTGAGAGTGGGCCGCAATTTATACCACGGTTTTAGAAAAAGGATACATGGTAGTTGGAGGTGAATTGCGGGGCGAAAAGCGGGTTGTTCTAAAACCACACTTGCCCACGCCCACAATCATAGTTTTCCATGAGGTCATAGCCCATGGTTTTATGAAGGAAAGGGATAATGAAAAAAGGGGCTAGTGCAAGGAATATCCCGCGGGTCTGTCAGGACCTGCACACAGAAGGAAAGGAGACTTGTGTATAATTGTTTTGGGTTCAATCATGAGCCCGAAGAGTCAATGTGACTCAAAAGTTTGAAAGATTCTTTGACTGGGAGGTCAGTAGACCCTGTTGAGGTAGGGGAACTGCGTCGAAAGTGCTCAGGGAAGAAATAGTCATGTATAATGACTATAATGAGAGCACAAGAAGATTTAGGAATCTGGGAAGAATTGAATACTTCTGAGATCAACAAGAATTTTTTTTATAGGGAGAAATAAATTTCTGCAATTTCTGTGGCAGCTAGTAGGATTATGGATGGGTGGGTCAACCAGAGGAAATAATGCTTGCGTGTTTGCAAGTATTGTTGGTGATGTTATTGCATAAGGAGGGAAGCAACAAAGATCTAAAGTGTTGGTTATAAGTTTGATAAAAGAAGCATGAAATCTTCTACTGCCATTAGACTTTCAGGTAGTATAAAATTTATTAATGGCAGTCATGCAGGTATGAGTTTTTATCACTCTTTTTGCATAATTGTTGAAAGGAAATTTTGGTAAGAATTTCCTTAGCCAGAGTTATTATATAAAATCACATGATTATATTATTGAGTGCATACCACTAGATGTGGTAAAGGCCGGAGGCCTGTATTAATTCAAATCCTTTTAACCTCTGAATGCACACACTAACACAATAGAATGTCATGTTAATTTGGTTATGGGGTAATAACCAAAGAATTAAAAGATAATAACTTGTTATATGAATGAATGTCAGTAAGCTAGTCATGTATGAGACTAGGACCTGGTTGGATATGGCAAGGTATGGATATGGAAAGGTTATGAACCACACAGGTACTAAAATCTTCCTACCTTTAAATAAAACTTGGGCTACAACCTTTTTGCTAACACTAATGAACACCACAAAATTATATTCTTGGTGTAGTGTTTGGGTCAAAAAGGAAGGCATCCAATTAATTGGGAAGACAATATGAAGTGTGTGGAGAATGTGTCAACACATTGGCCATAATTCCAACTTATGGATGGTGAGATACATGACTGAGATAAAGAGCATTATGTAATTCAATGCAAGGCGCACTGAATAAATAGGCATTGAGAGCTGTACTCGTGTCTAGTAAGGGGCAGAGTTGCACTCATACATGATGGGATTGTATACTTAAATGTACTTTGCTGAAAGCATTTTGTGAGTGCATGTATATATGTTTTTGGCATGGAAATAATTATACTAATGGCTGAAATATTGCTAACTTATGAAGTTGAGAACATTTCAGGAACTATTAAACATTGCAACAGGAAAGTTGCAAGCCAGGTAGTGACATGAATAGAGACTACATAAAATTTTATGTTCAGAAAATTGAAATAATAAACTTACTGTTATTCATTATGAACATGCATATGCATAGGATGATGAGTCATTCTATTTGGTTAAATTTTTTGGTAATTGTGATTGAATTTCTAGGTGTAGGCAATTCTAAGATCATTGCATAAGGTGTTGTACATGTTGAATTATGATGTATATAAAATACTGACAATTTGTTGGTTGTATGCAAGATGAAGCATTACAGGAAAAATGGTATGCAGTTTGGTGTCTGTGGAAAAGAACAAGGATGGATGCATTCATAATATGGCAACAACCAAGATGAATTATGAAATAGGATTTAATGTTTTGGGGAAAGGATGAATTCCCTTTGAACTAAGATTGAGTTTCTAAATAAATTCTTTTATGTTTTCTCATGATAACTGCATGTGGGTGATGCAGATGAGATGATGTTGATAAAAGTTAGAATGTTGACTACAAAGAGTAGCTCGGGGAAGATGCTGATTGGAGACCTCTGAGGGCAGTTGGAACTCCTCGAGCCATGATGCTCTAAGACTTCCGGTCTGAATTGTTGTTGAAGCCCAAGGAAAGGGAGGTGTAACCGTCGATGGATTGTGTGACGGTGAAGGTGCACATTCCTGGGGTGGGACATGCATGTGTTGAAGAGAGACCGTTGGTTGGAATGTTGTTGGGGTTTGGTCCCTTGGCCTAGAACATGTTGATATGGAAGTCTTCTCAATCAAAAGATGAGTATCAATACTCTATTCATTGTATGTTGTGTATCTCGTAATTCATATACAGGTTATAATGTTATTAGAATTTCCTATATATATATNGTTTACGTCTATGGAGTCATAGAACTGCTGAGAGTTTATGAATGGATGGAACATCGTGGATCTACAACCATTCGATGCTTTCAATGAGGTTTAATTGAAGCATGTAACAAGGAACAATAAGTTGAATGCTTTCCTGAAGCAACTCAAGGGAATAGAGCAATTAAGTTTCAACTACAGTATGGATACTAGAATTGGTGCTGGAAAGTAAAGATGGATAATGGGCTTCCAATAGCTAAATGTTGGATCTTTTTGAAGAATTTCTGAATTATATATGTGTAAGTACGTTGCACCGAGGACATTGCAAAAACAAGGGGAGGGGATTGTAATATCCCCTGGTAGATCCCTAGTTCTAATTATGAATTGTAAACATGTTTGTTAGGCTGGTGAGTCGAGTTATAATAATCTATGAGGCTTATGTGATGTTTAGGCCAGGAGCCTAGGATGCTAAGGAGAGGAGCCTGTTTTGTATATGTAATTATGTAGATAATTAATAAAATATAAACATCATTGCATGTAGACCAACCACAAAGAAAGAGTGATGGGGGACTAAGCTTCCACAAGGTTGGGCAAGGGAGGGGGCTAAGTATGTGGGCCTAGGGGCTAAGCTAGGGGGCTTAGCTCTATAGGAATAATATTTTAATATTATTTCCTGAAAACTAAGGTGGACATAATATGTTTTGTTATCCTAAGTTTCTGGTAGCTGGGGACGTAGGAAAAATGGAGTGAATGCAGCTCCAGGAATACAAGTGTCGACCTGGGCTCATGCAGTGAAAAGATGAAGCATCAACTGTGTTGTGGGTTCACTTTCCATTCTCGACCCATTGTCTAACCGTGAACCGAGAGAATCCATCACGAATCTCTGGAACCTATAATCCGGTGAGTCAAATCGTGCTGGTAGTTCGTTGTTCAACATGCAATCCTCCACCTAAACTCATTGGTCTCGAATGTCAACCTCTAGTTACCTACACATGGTATGCACGGTGGAGAAAAATTCTCACGGGAAGGGGGTTCACTTTCCATTTCTCGATTCGTCATCTGGCCTCTGCGTCTGCCTCTGCACAACCTCACACATCTGAGAAACCAGTCGGGGAGGGAAAATTTGACCTGTGTGTTCTATGAATCCAGGTTTATCCACACTACAAATCGGAGTTTGTGCCTTAACTATTTGGGGTTGTTGCCTTGTGTTTTCCTGAGCCGTGTTGTGTCTTAGCATTAGGCTGTTGCCATTTTTCGGTGTCCATAATTGTTCCTGTTGCTGTTGTCACCCGTATGCTAGCCGAATGTTGTTGCAGTATTGCTTAGGAGATGAATTGAAGAAGTAGGTTGTCAGGCCTATGATCAAATCTCCCAGGAGAGAGAGTTTGTTGGGAAGTGAGTTTTCCTGGAACAGAGTCCCACAACATATACGATACTTTGATACTTCTGGTCGAGCCTGTTGCTGAAGCCCAAGGTAAGGGAGGTGTACTGGCCAATGGACTACTAGTAGTGAAGGTGTACTCTCCTGGGGTGGAACAAGCATGTGGGGAATGAGGGTATGTGAGATGTGGGCATAAGTGGCTCATGGGATAAAAGATCCTTCCTGTTGCTTTTGTGCAACTTCCTTGTTGTCCTTGCCAAGCCTAGAATTCTCTTTCCCGGTGGAGTTTAGTCCCAACTCGGGGGTGACCTATTGCTGAGAGTGATGAGCAGTGCAGTCTAAGGCTGAGAGCTTCGTGGAAGGTTTGCACGCAGTTGGTAGATTTACTCCAGATAAAAGATAAGTATCATTGTTGTGCTTAATTATGTATTTTATGCATGTGTTATGATGCTTGTATGTTTTCATGTATTCCGTTGCATGTATGAATTGTTATTAATTATATTTAAGTTTGTATGATGGCACTAATTCTGTGTTAAGTGTTTTAACTCGATTAAAATGCATATATATTTAATAAGATGTAAATTTTGCATGGTAGCATTACCTAGTGTCTGGAGGGCCGATGATGTTACAAATCCAACAACGGGACACCGCCTTCATTTACTACATGAGCTAGAGGAAATTTTGACGTTCGATGCTTCAACACTAAACATCCCTTCTCCTTTCTTCACGTCTATCCTCTAGAGTCCTGAACTCTCAAAGGAGCCCAAAATCTCTCCACGTGGCTCCAGCCTTCGAGCCTTTCGGCTTATCCTCGATGCTGCACCCCAAGACTCCGGATTCCTAAAGTCCCAGACTCCCAAAGGGTCCACCCTCGCACATGGTGACGTACTCGACACAGAGGCAAGTACATGTGGGTCCCGAATACTCATTCCGCCAAGTGGAACAAACATGTAAGTTCCAAGGGTGACACGTGGCAAGGAAGAGAGGACACGTGGACCCTATAGTGGGTGACACGTGTCAAGTTTTATTGGGCACATAGGTTCTATGAAACACATAAATCTAGGTGACATGTGGCATGTCAAACTTGGTTCCATGTCACCCTGGGGGATGTCAGCGTGCCACGTCACCTCGAACTGGTATTCTTCCAAGCCCTTCGATCTCAAGGTCAATGTGTGTCAACATAACCCCTTGATCTATGGCCTCTGCTATTT
Organism: Picea sitchensis; assembly: GCA_010110895.2. Classification (NCBI taxonomy): domain Eukaryota; kingdom Viridiplantae; phylum Streptophyta; class Pinopsida; order Pinales; family Pinaceae; genus Picea; species Picea sitchensis. Next base: position 13,190 of record SNQJ01S0146860.1, on the reverse strand, counting down.
CATAACTTCGACGTTTAGGGGATCCGTGGTGTGACTTCCTTCTTACTCCTGGAGTGGTCAGCGTCAGGTTGACCATGGTCTAGATCTAACAGTCAAGGGAGATCTCGAAGGTTCCCTAGATCTATGGTCCTCGTCACTTCACAACTCCAGCCTTCAGGGGTTTCGGCATTTTGGCCGCTCCTCTCTCTTGAAGCAGGACTTCGCCAAAGTACCATATGCAGGTCCCTTCACTGAATGATTAGATGGTCAAGAGGGGTTCTTAACGAACTTCCTAGATCTATGGTTATCCTCCCTTTGTAAATTCGTTATTCAGGGAGTTTGATGCTATAACATCTCCATTCTCCCGAAGTAGGACTTCACCAAAGTTACCTTTGTGTAGATCCAATGACCAAGGGGACTCCCAAATACCCTCAAATCTATGACTCACGTTACCTCACGATAGTTCAATGGATCAAGGTTTAACATCGGGGCATGTCTATATGTCACAGTTAGGGAAACCGCAAGGCGCCGATCAAGCTCATGGGTAACCGTAACAACCAGTTTCCTTCGACCAATTTACAAATGGTAGGGTTGTATTACTCTGGAGCTCCGAACCTCTAGAGTTCTGAATCCAGAATGGCTTAGCTCCTTTCAAGCCTAGCGTAGGGTTCCCAAACATTAATCATCTGGGTGCTTCGAAAAATCCTGTAGGATACACACTAATCTCTTAGTCGGGAATTGGTTAAGGACACGAGCATGCGACCTTGGTCACACGAGTGAAAGGTTTGATGGAGGAACCCTCCTTCCATAGGGTTTGAACTTAGTATTCCCGTGAAGGTAGATTCTAGAGGTCAACATGACTTAAGTAGACTTACATCCCATAGCTCTCTAGTCACTAAGCTGAGGAAAGTAGAAGACCATTCAAAATCATAGGTTCACAGAGAGATAATACATATTTCTACCTTAATCATTCAATACATAACTCAATCATATACATATAAATAGATTCAATCATCATTTCCATTTCAATACACAGAGTATGAAAATACTTATCAGAAAACCAAAATTCGTGAAGCGACTACTGAAAGGGGTGCTTGTTTCCACCCAACCATAGGCACAACCACTCCTGAATGGATTTACTATTATCCACCCCCAAGATAGACCATGATGCTCTGAGAGAGACTCTTTCTTCTTTCTCAATGACAGTCAGGGACGAAGGTTACTCTCCTCCTCCCATGAGATCTTAGCCACCGGTTTTCTCTGTACCAAGCAAGGTCTACACGAGTACTTCCACTATCACTCGTCAACCCTGTTTATTAGCTTGTAATGAAAACCCTACCAATATATCCTTGCAACCATAACAAGCTTATTTCCAAATTCTTCCTCGAACCAAAGAGATGCAAGAACTCTTTTCTCTTCTCGATATTGGTCTTTTGACTCTTCTCTCTCACAGATCTGCTTCCTCGCTCCCCTGCCTATTCCCACGGAATTACCTCTTTTATTTCCTTCCTCATCAAGGTTGTGTGGGTCCAAATCCCTAGCTCATGGTCAGGTCTATAAGTCTCGCAGATGGGTACTCTACCCCATCCCCTCATTAACTCTTGAGGAGGACTCTTCCAACTACGAGTCTGACTGGTAATTCATTTATGGGGCAAAGGACGGTTCTGGGTCTAAGTCATTAAATCCAGTAAGGTATTGTTTTGGTGGGGGGGGTCATTTCAACCGTTTATGGTTCCCCTCACCATATCTCTCATAACACCATGGTCTATCTTGGAAAACCCCCCTTTCAACAATTATGCAACACTATCCATTTTCTATTAATAACAAAAAATACATACATTGACCTTTTATAACAAAAAGGTTCATCAAATCCAACATTAACACATATCTAGTCTGCCATATTCTTTTGGCCAGTTACAATTATATTTACAAAAATAGGGGAAACATGGGTATTAAAATCCCCTCCCCCTTAAAGAAACATCATCCTCGATGTTCTATCTGCCGATGTGCTCTGTATGCACATAAGTAAACAAAAATGGGTATGCCTATTTCATGGCATCCTCCATTTCCCATGTAGCTTAATCTGGACCAAAGTGTTTCTACTGTACCTTGACCCTTGCAATGGTTATGTTCCTGATTGGGGTTTCCTTTATATCTATTATGCATTGTGGTTATGGAAAGAATTCACCTTCTAGTTCCACCTGAATCATAGACCAGTTAATTATATGATTAGAATCATGTACAAATTTATTCAATAACGAAACATGGAAAACATTATGTTCCTTCACTGTGGGAGGAAGTGCTAGCTTATATTCTACAAGCCCCACTCTATCCAATATTTAAAAGGGTCCACAATACCGAGGTGCCAACTTGGCACAAGCTCCCATTCTCAAGGAGATTTTCCAGGGTCTAACTCGGAGATACACATGATCCCTTGTTTTGAATTCCCTAGGAATCCTCTTTCTGTCTGCATAGCTTTTCTGTCTATCCTGACCCACTTTCAGATTTTGTTTTATCTAAATTACTTGTTGTTCCATTTCTTTTATCATATCTGGCCCAATTGTAATTCGATCTACTAGGTTATCCTAGATGATTGGAATCTTGCACTGTCTACCATTGAGGGCCTCAAAAGTGCTCATCTTCAATGAATCTTGGTAGCCATTGTTGTAGGAAAACTCTACCTATGGTAGGTAGTCTTCCCACTTCTTAGGATGATACATTAAATGCATCCTTAACATGTCCTCTAACACTTGGTTTACCCTCTCCATCTGTCCATCAGTTTGAGGGTGATAGGTTGTACTAAATAACAATTTAGTTTCAAAACCAAAAAACATAGATTTCCAAAAGCTTGAAGTAAATTTTGTATCTCTATCAGATATGATCTCCTTAGGCATTCCATGTAGCCTAAATATTTCTTTCATGAAAATGCTGGCAATATCTATTGCTTTGCAAGTTGACTTGATAGGAATGAAGTGATCATCCTTGCTCAATTTGTCCATGACTGCCATGATGACATCATTCTGTGTGGTCGATTTTGGTGATCCTGTGATGAAATCTATGGAGATGGTTTCCCATTTCCATTCTGGGATTGGTAGGGGATGCAACAACCTTGTTGGATGTTGGTGTTCCTCCTTAACTTGCTGACATTCTAGACATTTAGTTAAGTAATCGTCTATGTCCTTTTTCAGTCATGGCCAATAAAATAGTTTCCTAGCGGCTATGATCATCTTCTGATAACCAGGATGGCGAGTATATGGTATTTTGTGTATTTCATCCATCATGAATCTCTTCAATTCATCACAATTCATAATATATGACCTACCTTTGTAAGTTAACAAACCATCATTCAAAAATTGATAACCTTCATACTTCATCCCTGTGGGCTCTTGTTCTAAGTACAATTTTACAGTCTCAAAAAATGCATTTGTTTCTTGTACACTTTTGAATTTCTCCTTGACATCCGTTTCATAGGTGCTTATAGCTGCCAAATGACTCACTTTCATACTTCTACTAAGGGCATCAACCACCCTATTTTCTTTTCCTTTGATATGTTTGATTTCAAAATCAAAATCACTAAGTAGAGCCATCGATCTAGTTTGTCTAGCATTAAGTTTTGGTTGATCAAACAGGTGCCTCAACCCATAATGGTCTGTCATAAGAAAAAATATTCTACCTAGGAGGTAATGCCTCCACATTTTTAAAGCATGCACTATGGCAGTCAATTCTAGATCATGGGTCACATAATTGATTTCATGCTCATTCAATTTTTTGGATTTGTAGAAAATTACATGTTCTTCTTGCATAAGGACTCCCATGAGTCCTTCCTTGTAGGCATATGTACATACAAGGAAGTCCTTGTTTGGATTTTCAATCTTCAACACAGGTGCATTGGTTAGAAGGCATTTTAGCTCTTGGAATCTCTCTTCACATTCTGATGTTCAAAGGAATTTAACTCCCTTTTTCTGAAGGGAAGTGATTGGGAAACCAACCTTGGAAAATTCTTTTATGAACCTCCTATAGTATCCTGCTAGGCCCATAAAGGATCCGATATCAGATACATACTTTGGGGTAGGCCAATCCATAATGGATTTGATCTTGTCAGGATCAACTTCCACCCCTTCTTCAGAAATAACATGACCTAAGTAATGGACTTGTTTCTGGAAAAATTCACACTTACTAAACTTAGCATAGAGATGATGTTCTCTTAGTACTTGAAGCAGTAGTTTTGGATGTTATTCATGCTCTTTCCTATTCTTATAATAGATTAGGATATCATCAATGAAAACCAAAAAAAATATTTCCAAGAATTTACTGAGTACATTATTAATTAAGCACATAAAAGTGGTTGGTGCATTGGTTAGCCCAAATGGCACCACCACAAATTCATAGTGACCATATCTTGTCTTAAAGGTTGTTTTGTGGATGTCTTGATCCTTAATTTGAACCTGATGGTATCCAAACCTCAATTCAATCTTGGATAAAATTGTAGCACCCCTTAATTGGTCAAACAAGTCATCGATCCTTGGAAAGGGATACTTATTCTTAATGGCCATCTTATTGAGTTGTCTATAGTCTATGCACAACCCGAGTGTTCCATCCTTCCTTTTCACAAAAAAGGTTGGTTCTCCCCATGGAGACACACTAGTCTGAATGTAGCCTTTGTCCATCATTTCCTTTAGTTTTAGCTTGAGCTCAACCAACTTTGGTGTACTCATTCTATAGGGTGTTCTAGACACTGGCATCACTCCTGGTGCAAGTTATATTGAAAAGTCAATATCTCTTCTTGGAGGTAGACCTGATACCTCTTTTGGAAACACATATCTATACTCTATTAATATGGGATGGTCCTCTAAGATGGTTTTATTGTTCTCAACAAAGTCCAACACTTGTATTGCATATAAAGGGCATCATTTTCTGCAATACATATTCGCTTGAAGGGCTAATATTTGTCTCACTGAGACATGCTTTTGAATCCATTGGAGGGTTACGTTTCTCCCTTCTTCATTTTCACACTCTAAATTTTTATTGTAACAGTCCAACTTGGTTTTATGGGAAACCAACCAGTCCATGCCAATCAACAGGTCATAAGATCCTAAAGGGAGTATTTTTAAGGTTGCTTGGGTGGGCAATCCATTCAAAATGAATTGGCATGCTGGTATGACCTCTGTTACTTTTGTTTTGGTTCCAGTGACTAGTTGTACCAACCATGATTTAACTTGTTGAACTTGTTGCAATTTACATTTCTCAACAGTTTGAGGGGAAACATAACTCAAATTAGAACCAAGGTCAATTAAAATGGAAACTAGATGGTTGTTAATCATACCTTCCATCTCCACCACTGAAGCTTGGTGGTCATCTTGTCTATTATCCAAGGCTGCATAAATCTGTGGCATGCTCCTAGCCACATCATTGACTATGGTAGCCTCTTGGATGTTATAGACCCTCCTATTGTTCTGTTTCCTATATCGACATTCCCTCACCAGATGCTCTTCTCCACAACCCCAACATTTCAAGGGTTCTCTCTTTGTGTTATCAATCTTACTTGAGGCTACTCCAAAGGGTTTATTTCCACTTTGAGAGGGGAAATTTTGTTTATATACACTTTTATTAGTAGGAAGGCTCATCTTGGAACCTTTTCCATGGTACTTGAATCTTGAGGGTTTGAACCCCTTCTTCTTGAATCTTGAACCACTTTTCTTCTTCCAGTACTCACGAGGTTCTGTCTTATTCGTGAATTGCTCATAGCAATACCTTGCCTTATGGATAGTGTCTTCTAAGGTCTTTGGCCCATCAAATTCAATTATGTCCTGGAAGGACATAGATAGTCCACTAATAAATCATTGCATATTTACCTTTTCATCCTTTATGTAGGGCACATACCTTATCAACTCAAGGAATTTATTGATATATTCATCTATGGTGAGTTGTCCCAACTTGAGTTCATAGAAATCCTTGGTCTTCCCATCAAATTATTTCTCTGATAGATAGTTCTTCTTGAATTATTTCTCAAATTGTTTCCATGACAAGTCCTTCTCATGGATTCCTTTCACGTTCCTAAGGTTCTCCCACCAAATGGAGGCCTTTCCATTTAGGTTAAAAATGGTTATTCAAACCTTTAAATTTTTAGAGTAGTCATGGACTTTGAAGTACTTCTTCAAGCCAAGAAGCCAAAATTTTGCTTCTTCCCCCTTCTTAATTTCTCCATAGAAAGTGGGTGGATTGTATTTCTTGAACTCTTCAGGGTCATGACTCTTGGAATGTTTCCTCTTCTTTCTTTTCCTCTGGGAATGCGAACTAGTTTTTCTACTAGAGGTTTCCTTGGAGTTATCAATTTCCTCACTCGATGATTCTTACAATGAGTGTCTCTTGGCTCTAGGTTGGGCCTTCTTTGAGGTGATACTCCTTGTTTGGATACTTTCAGGGCCATTCTTTCATATCTCAGGTGGACTTTGGGTTTTTTTAATATGATGTTTGTCCACATGACTGGTTGTTGGTCCATGTTATAGCTACCTTTGTATATTTGATAAGCTTTGAAGTAGCACTGTGTTGGCACAAGGGAAAACCCAGGGTTCAACACTTAATAACACACCAAAGAAACCCTAATTACCGATCCTTTCGGCAACACCTGCGAAGAAGGCGAAGTCTCACCCGAGGTAGAAGCAGGGGGGTTACATGACGTATGTGTCTGTAACCAAGATGGGACACAGATCTGTGATACAATCGCTTCACAAAATATTCTATTAACACTTAGAAGTTGAAACACATTAGTTTCTTAACATTACAAAGAATATTCAAGGATGGATCGACGCAGTAACAATAAATGATTATATATATTGACAACTTAGCACTGAGTTAGATCTAACATTCATTTACCCTTAGAACAAGTAAATCACTTAAGAAACCATAAGATCTATCTATCATACATAATAATCAAAGCACTGAGAAGATTCATAACATAAATAACACAACACAAAGCAAGCCAAAGGCACCAAATATACGTGGTTCACCCCAGTGTGGGGATACGTCTACCAACCGCTTCACCTCTTTATTATTCGTCTGAATCTTACATTCATCCACTCTTGTGCACTAAGACATAGAGTCAAGCTTCGCACCAGACAAGAGATCTGCACACTGAGCACCAGATCCTCCTTCAAAAAATAGGTCAAGACCCAGAGCCAACTCTATATCAAGAAAAAAGCCTTAACACACATACATTCCCTTGCACAAAGCCACTTGAATTACTTGCACTTAGCTCAAAAGACTACTAATTCTACCATACATTCTTCTTTTATTTATACTTTTACAAACCCTTACAATAAGGCCTAAACATGGGGAAACACCATGGGCCGACATCCCATTTACTCGTTACAAAAACCCTAGAGGACCCTTTACTGGGTACACATATCCATCAAAATTGGGTGAGATCCGTGAGCTCAACTCCGCCTAGGCACTCCATCTTCGACTAGCGTGTCAAAGTCCAAAAGTGGGCCAAATCTGAGCAAGGTTTCCTCAAAACTTGGTCGAGGGCCAACATGCCCCCAACACTTACCCGTGACTCATCCTGAGTCACTCAGGTCTAGACAATGTTGCTTCGAAGGCCTCGAGCTTAACTCGAGTTGCCTCGACTTTCTACTTCACCTGAGCCTCTTTCTCAACAAGGTCTTGAATCGTCTTCTTTGTAACAAGCCCTTCCATGGGTTGTTCTACTGTTGCAACCACTTGATCCAATTGTGAGCCCTATCCATCAATCTCTTAAAACACCTTGCAGGCTTCATCTTGCACAGGTTGTAGCTACTAGCTTCTGCATTACTTCCATTACCCTACCCTGGAGGGCAATTATCTGTTGCTATACTAAGCTCTTCTCCTGGGATCTCTTCATTCTTTCTAACGCAGTGAGTAGCTTCATATGTGCTTACACGAAAAATTCCTGTTGCTGCACCTCCTGTAACTGCACTTCCAGCTTCCTTAGCTCTGGATCCTCGACGAGGCATTCATATGTCTGTGCACTTCTATCACTCAATTGTTTGCATTCCTAGGTGAGGGCACTTATCCTTAATAATTTTTTCTTAGCGGTCTCCTCCCTCTGGTCATGCACCTCCTGCGGGGTGCCCAATACTGTTTGGGCCTCCAATTCTGTTATTCTAGCCTGAAGCTGCTGGAGGGTCTCAACGAGCTTCACTATTTGAGCTTCGAATGAATCTTCCCCTTCCTGTTCCAGGCCTGACACAGAGCGACATGCTCTACTCACCGCTTCTTTGATCATGGCCCACTCTATGAGCAACTGCTCCTTTTATCTCTGTAGCTGGGCCTTTTCCTCCTGAAGCTTCGCCTGAAGCTATGCTTTCTCGCTTTCTTGGGCTGCTACATTGTCTTGCGCTGCTTGTAATTTCACTAAGAGTTCATATTTCTCCTATTTCAAGGCTTCTGTAGCCTTCTCCTTCTCTTCCTAGACTCTCTGGAACCAGGCTTCTGTTGCATTTACCAGTCTTCTCAATTGGGTTGGTTCATCCCCCAATTTTGCAGTATGTGACAAGGAAGGCGTAGTAGGTACTGCGTGGACCAAACGAACAACTTTTTGTACTTCCTTCAATTCCTTCTCGATCCTTCCATATAGCTCCTCCTACTTCTCTCCATATCTTTTCAATATGTCCTTGGAAGCATCCTCCATAGCTCTGTGGACCAGACTAATGTCGTCCTCAGTGAGCATGGCCTCCAACTGGGGCTTATTAGTGCGTGCCTTCTTCCTGGCTGAAGGTTTCTTCGGAGAAACCTTCCTCTTGCGTGGTGTTACTGTTCTAGGAGGGGGATCTTCAGGTGGTGTAGCTTCGCCCCCTCCTTTCTCTTCTTCTCTTTCACCTCCTCCTCCCTGTCCTTTTTCTTCGTCTTCTCCTCCTCCTCTAAGCGAGCTAGAACCATTATCTTCAGAAGCATTGTCCTCTTCATCACTCTCTATATCCTGAACTTCCTCCTTCTTTTTCTTCTTCTTCGTCCCACTGGACTGTCCGACATGCTCGACTCAGGTGACTATAGGGCTTCTTATGGTGTCAGTGTTGGACAATATTTCATCAGCGACAGGTACAAGAAAATCCTCAGGCCATTTCTTTGTGATCTAATCCATATCTTCGTCTGTCAGCTTGTAGTACGAATGTAATTCTTCCTGGTTCTCATCTCTGGGCACGGTGATGTAGATAAAATGAGGATTGACACAAAAGTTTTCTATTGGTCAGTACTGGTGTAGGGTGCACAGTGTCATGCACAAAAATGATTCGATGGTGACCTTTAACTGCTGGTAGTATTCATGAAACACAACATTGGACTGCCACTACTTCGTCATGTCGTTGGTGTACCACAGGGTGGAAAACTGAGCAGCCAATGACTCCAAGAGTTCAATCACTGGGAAGGTGGCTCCTTAAGGAATTTTCCAAGTGACAAATGCGATCAAAATGATCAGCGAGTTGTAATGGAATTCATATCCCAATTCCTGGGCTTTGCGGTAATCCTTCTCTAGTTCATTGACAAGGTAGTTCACCCAGTTCATCTGCATGCCCTCCAAACATTTTCCTGCGAGGTCCACCACGAACCTGGTGACCTGTGTGGGGCGGTTCTTCCTCATGAGCTTGTTAGCTCAGATTTGGAAAGCAAGGTGCAATGCTCCATCCTATATAGAGGCTACCTTGTAACCTCACTTTCCTTTTTCGACTTCTCTGTAAGATTCCTTGATGCGTTGTGCTAGGGAATGGTCCGAGGCCTTCCCTGGATAAAAATTCTAAGGGTTGGGACCCTTCACACTTAATAATATGATCCGGTGGATCAACACCAGATCCAAAATAATCCTTCTGTCGAGCTACAGTTATCTGCCATGATAACATGATAGGAGGAGTTTAATGCAAGCATTAAACTCTTGGTGGCGACCAAAATGCAGAATATCCATCACATTCAACATAGTGGACTACGCCAAACCCTTAATCCATGGCTGGGAGACGAGGCAGGGATTCTTTCCAGTTGACTTTGTCAAGTAGCGGTGGGGTGCTAACGTAGCATATTTCTTCCTGTCTCCTAAATTGAAGTCATTTTTATTCAATAGCGGGATCCGTCCTAACTGAATACTGACTATTGAGATTCCTTTCAGAATGTACGTAGTGAACACGACGTACTTAAAATATCGAGGGATGTTGTCGCATTTAACAATGCCAACCAAAGGTGGGATATACTCAGGTAGGATCGACAAGATCTGCTTCGCATTATCCAGATCACCGCGGTGCTTACTTCGTTGCTCAGTCACAGGGTTAACACGACCAGAATGATGTCTAGTCGAAGGGGAAGCCTGTAGTCCCCTAGTCGATGATGCCTGGATACCTTTGAATATCAGTCTATCAGCCATTAGCTTCTTAAGGAATTCCTCGACATACTTCTCTAATTCCCTAGGTTCGCTCGACATTCTGGTTTTTAACAAACAAGCGAGGTAGGAAAACGAACAGGCATGGTAGACAAATGGACATGCAGGGTCTAGTTTCAGATAACACAACTCGATTCTTGGACAATTCTCTATTTATCTCAGTCAATCACGAGTTGAAAAAAGTGGTCCTGGTGCAATGATCGATGAGTTAAATAAGTGGGGAACCATAAAGGATCTTCCAACCACCAGGAAATGCTTCCATCAATGTAAATTTGTCCGTTATGGCACAATCTCAACATCCAAAAGCAGTCCATCATCCCATAAATTTGTTTTCTAACCATTCTGGAGCGTCATTCTAACGACCGGGGTGCCTCCAATGTTCATATAACTTCGCCAAGGCGAAGTCCAATTCTGTGCGGTCCGTCTGTTCCAGCGAGGTTCAAATCCCGCGAACCTACCTCCTGCGAGGTTCTAGTCTGCAAAATCTTCCATCTGGTTTCTATATCTTCTTGTAGATTTTCCATCTTAGCTTTCTTTTTATTGAGCTTCCTTGCCTTCTTTCCTGTTATCTAAGTCTCTCTAACAATTTCTCAAATCCTCTTTCCATTCTTATTGTTATCTTCCCCTAGCGTAGGGACTTCTTACTGTTGAGGTCCCCTCAAAGGGTCTGAAGTTAATATCTCTTTTCTTAGCACTTCTTGGGTGGATGTACTTCTTTCTGGAATAGAGAGGTCCTTCAAGCCTTCTTGCATTCTTTCAACCTTGATAGCTGATTCTCTTGCCTTATGTCCCTCCTGTGATATTGTTTTGTTCTGTTGCTTCGACTTATCCCCTCATTCTTCTATTAGTCGGTTTATTTTTCTAGCTATGAAATCCCTTAGTTCTTGCTTTTTATTTTCTGTAGCTTCTTCCTTTGCTTTCCTTCTGATATGATCCTTCTAAATCCAAGTCTTACCTAACAATAGTGGGAAAGGGGTGCTATCCCCAACAAACTTAATGAATTCAAATTTTTCTTCAGTCGATGTTCCCTGAAAAATGATAGGTATATTAGTTTCTCTTCCACATAAAGTTATCATCTTACCTTTAAATAAGCCTATCCTTCCCAATGAAGGTACCAGATTAGGCTTTCCCAAAATTCCCCAAGTTTCTTCTGTCATAATATTCACTTGTGTTTCTTCATCTAAGACACATTATATGTCGATGTCTTCTATTCTTGCACTTATGCACTGTTTTGCTTTCAAGATTTCTGGTAAACTGACATCTTTGTGAGCATCCGTTGTTTCTTTCAACTGTGATATCATAGTTTGAACTTCCTCTGACCCTTTCTCTTTATGAATTTCTAGTATGCCCTTGGTCTCTTGACTTTTTTCATAGTTTTCTTGTCTTATGTTCATCCCTTCAACTTTAGCAATCATCCTTGGACAATCCTCAACCTCATGACCAACAATCTTACAACAAGGACAAATAGGACATGCGCCAGGGAATTCCTTAGCAAGATGTCTCGACCTTCTACAATTATAACACAATGTCAATTCACTTTTTCTTTTAAATGTTCCCCAACCTTTTCTATACTATGCATCTCCTCTAGGATCATAGTGCTAGATCTTCAGTCCACAATTCTTTTTTTTAGGTTCCTGCATCCACTTATTAGTCCAAAAACTCTTTCTATGCATAGGAATAACATATCTTTCTTCATTTCCATTAAATTTATTCAAATCAACTCTTTCTTTTAACTGCACCCTAGCCTTTAGACTAGGACATAATCTATTAAACATACTTAAGTTCCCGCTTTCAAAAAGCAAATTCACTTATCTTTCTCTTGCCAAAGCACAAAACTTACCTCTTTAGGATCTTACCTCTTTCCTTCAGATCAAATTACTTTTTTTATCACAAAGCTTCGCAAGTTAAGTAGAGTACTACGCACTTCAACAATAGATCTACGCACATAACTTCTGTTTTTCTTTACTTCAGTTCTTAACAATCACAGTTTCAGGTCCTGACAATGGAACCATTTGTTGGCATAGGGGTAGACCCAGGGTTCAATGCTTAACAACGCACCAACAAAACCCCGACTATCGACCCTTTCAGAAACACCTGCGAAGCAGACAAAGTCTCACCCGAGGTAGAAGCAGTGGGGGTTACAGGACACAGGTGTCTGTAACTAGGCTGGGACACAGATCTGTGAAGCAATCGCTTCACAAAATATTCTATTAACACTTAGAAGGTGACATGCATTAGTTTCTTAACATTATAGATCATAATCAAGGATGGATCGGCGCAATAACAAAAAATGATTATATATCTTAAGACTTAGCACCGAGTTAGATATAACATTCATTTACTCTTAGCACAAGCAAAGCACTTAAGCAACCATAAGATCTATCTATCATACATAATAAATAAATCACTGAGCAGATTCATAACATAAATAACACAACACAAAGAAAGCTAAAGACACCATATATACTAGGTTCACCCCAGTGTTTGGCTACTTCCACCAACCGCTTCGCCTCTTTATTATTCATTTGAATCTTACATTCATCCACTCCTGTGCACTAAGCCACAAAGTCAAGCTTTGTATTGGAAAAGAGATCTGCGCACTGAGCACCAGGTCCTCCTTCCAAAACTAGGTCAAGGCCCAGAGGTAACTCTCTATCAAGCACAAAGCCTTAACACACATACATTCCCTTGCACAAACCCACTTGAACTACTTGCACTTAGCTCAAAAGACTATTACTTCTACCATACATTCTTCTTTTACTTATACTTTTACAAACCCTTACAATAAGGCCTAAGCATGGGGAAACCCCATGGG
>SNQJ01S0146859.1:31971-58797 GCA_010110895.2 Picea sitchensis | reverse complement strand
TGAGTTATGATTAAAGCATGCAAACAAGTTACTATTTCGAGCCTCTCCTCTTCTCCTCTTCAGCCCATATAAGCAAAGGTCGACCCCTCTCTTCAACAAAGTTTTGATATGCAGGTTAAGGGAGAAGCAATAGAGGAGCATATTAGTGATAAAGTGGCAGCATATTAGTGTTGTATATCAACAATAGAGGCAACATATCATAGGCATATATCAACAACACATCAATGTTGTATATCAATAATAGAGGCAACATATCAGAGGTGTATTCAACAAGGTCTATTAGATCTTTGTCAGGTTAGAGTCATCTTAGCAAGCTATTAGTCATCTTGGCAAGCTATTTAAGAGCATAACATTCATGGTGGATATTTGTAAGTGATCATACATTATTAATGCAATAAAGGAATATCGTTTGCTGGGATTTTTCTCCCTGTACAGGGTTTCCCCAGGGTATATGTGTTGTTGATGTGCATGCTTACTTATCTACATAGTTATTTCTATTTTGTTATGATTTGGTATTGTTGAATTGTATTAATATGGAATCAAAGTGTTGGATAAAATAAAAGAATTAATCCAGATAAGAAATCAAGATCATAATTTAACAAACACTCCAACCTACTTGTTTGAACAATAATTGAACTATCCACAAGGGAATTCCACGCATCATATCCTGCTTGGTTTTGAGAAAGGGAAATTGGAATTCCACACATCGTATGTTGCTTGGTTATGAGAAAGGGAATTATCTCCCTCTCGTCATCACTCCAATAATTGTACAACCATATTGGTGTATGCACCATTTTATGTGTCACTTACTGAAAGCTTCCTACAAAATATTAGATACATTGTCTCTATGAATCCCTACTTGATTTCATGTGTTATGAGAATTATTGATTCTGGTATGTTGCTTGGTTATGAGAAAGGGAATTATCTCCCACTCATCATCAATTCTAACAATAATTACAACCATATTGGTAAGGCACCATTTTATGTGTCACCTAAAGCTTCCACAAAATATTAGATACATCATTCTATGAACTCCCTACTGATTTCATGTTATGAGGAATTCATTGATTCCATCACTTCTGATCAATATGGGAAATGGCACCTTCACTAGCATCACAACAATCCAACCTACTTGTTCAAACAATAATTTCATTGGGAGTTCATTTTGTGCATGCAATGTAATTAAACCAAGATTTGAAACCATGCCATGAAACATCCACAACAATAAAATATAACACACCAAAGGGTCCCCATTGCCGCCTTCACTATAATCACAAAGTGTAATGGGGTTTCCAAGCACTCCACATCAAGAACTCCAAGTATGCTAGGGTTTCCAAATTCCAAAAAACCTTATAATATCAAGTGATTCTTTACTCCTCTAATGTTTCTCCCAATGTCTAGTAAATTTATTCAAGAACTCTAGCATTGAAGACAACGAGATAAAAAACAAATGAAGAAGAGTAGAAAAGCTTGAAGTATTCTCATATTATTTTATGGTTAATGGTAATTTTATTCATTTTTGTTAGTATTGTTATACAATTAGGTCAGGCACACAATCCACTCGTCCTAAAAATTCCTATATTGTGAGAAAGGGCATTAACTCTCTCTTGTCGTCACTCCACTCATCCTACCATCGTATTGGTTTATGCACCATTTTATGTGTCGCTTAGTGAAATATTCCCCAAAAATATTAGACACTTTATCTCTGTGAATCCCCACTTTATTTCATGTGTTATGAGCATTTTCGATTCTTGTCAATATGGGAAATGGAACCTTGACTAGCATTATAATAGTCCAACCTACTTGTTCGAACAATAATTCAATTGGTATTCTATGGCCCCATAAAAAATTGTCAATATGTCCTTGAATGGTTTGAGGAGGCAAGTTGCAAATTGCCATAAAAATCTAATTGGGCCTCGAATGGATGAACCACTAGTTGTATTGGAATTATGGAATCAGATTACCACCAAGGGAACCCCTCCATTGTGATTTATTTGCCCAAAAAATGGTTTGTTCGAGGATCTTTGGAAAAAGGGTTTTTCTTTGTAAGGGACAATATGATTTATTAACTAGGGGTGGGTTTTGAAAAACACTGTGTCAGGTGGTTGTGCATAGTGTGGTCAAGCGGGCCTTGGCCAAACACATTCTCAAGATCTTACAAAACTCAATTATGCTGCTCAGTTTGGATTTTATGCCCCCATACGAAATTTTCAATATGTCCTTGAATGCCTTGAGGAGGTGATTCGAAAAATTACATAAAACTCTAAATGAGCCTCAGATGGATGAGCCGTCAGTTGTGTTGGACTCATACACCTGATTTCCATTAGGGGCACCCCTCCTATTTGATTTCCTTGCCGAAAAAATGGTTTTTTTTAGGATATCCATAACTAGGGTTTTTCTCAGTAAGACACATTGCACTTTCTAAACTAGCGGTTGATTTTTAAAAACACTATGTCAGGAAATTGTAGGTAGCTTGGTCACATGGGCCTCGAAAAAACACACTTGTAATAGCTTGTGGAACTCAATTATGCTTCTTAGTTTGGATTTTATGCCCGAGGACCAAATGAAAATATGTCCCTGAATGACTTGAGGAGGTGAGTTGAAACTCGCCATAAAACACTAACATATGTCCATGAATCAGTGGACCATTAGTTTATTTCAACTTTGGGCACTATATAATCGCTAGGGGCACCCCTCCCCTATGATTTTGTTCCTCAAAGAATAGTTTGTTTAAGTATCGCCAAACATAGGGTTTTGTTGAGTAGGGAAGAATGTAATTTTTGAATAGGGGTCGATTTTGAAAAAAACTATGTCGGGTCATTATGGGTAGCATGGTCACATGGGCCTTGGCTGAACACACTTGCAGGAGATTACAAAACTGATTTATGTTGCTCGTTTTGGATTTTATGACCCTAGACCAAATTTTTAATATGACCCTAAAAGTCTTGAGGAGGCGAGTTGAAACTCGCCATAAGAGTATGACTGGGACTGAGATGGAAGAATCATGAGTTAAATTGGACTAAGAGCACTGAATTACCACTAGCGACACCCATCCCCTATGAAATGGTTTGTTCGAGGATATCTAGAACTAGGTTTTTTCTCAATAAGGCACAATGCAATTTCTAAACTAGGGGTCGATTTTCAAGAACACCATGTTAGTAGATTGTGGGTAGCATGGTCAAGTGGACCTTAGCCCAACAAACTTGTGGCATCTTACAAAACTCAATTATGTTTCTTGGATTGGATTTTATGCCCCAAGGCCAAATTGTCATTGTGTTCTAGAATGGATTTAGGAGGCGAGCTGTGACTTTCCATAAAACTGTAACCAAGAATCGGATGAAGGAATCATCAGTTGCATTGGAATTGGGGCACCAAATATAGCTAGGGGAATTCCTCCCTTGTGATTTTGTCTCCTATAAAATTGTTTGTTAGAGGATCTCTGAAACTAGGGTATTTCTTAGTAAGGCACAATGCAATTTTTGAATGAGGGGTTGATTTGAAAAAAACTATGTTGGGTGATTGTGGATAATGTTTTGAAGTGGGCCTTGGAAAAAAGAACTTGCAACAACATACATAACTCAACTATGATAGTTATATTGGAT
This sequence comes from Picea sitchensis, assembly GCA_010110895.2. NCBI lineage: Eukaryota > Viridiplantae > Streptophyta > Pinopsida > Pinales > Pinaceae > Picea > Picea sitchensis. Next base: position 55,195 of record SNQJ01S0146859.1, on the reverse strand, counting down.
TTTATGCCCCTAGACCAAATTGTCAATGTGTACTTGAATGACTTGAGGAGGCGAGTTGCAACTCACCATAAAACTCTAACTGGGCCTCCAATGGATAAATTGTAAGTTGTGTTAGACTCCTAACAACATATTATAGCTAAGGGTACCCCTACCCTATGACTTCGTTGCCTAGAAAATGGTTTGTTTTATGATCTCTGAAACTAGAGTTTTTCTGAGTAAGGCACAACACAATTTTTGAACTAGGGATTGATTTTGAGGAACACTATGTCAAAACATTGTGGGTGGTGTGGCCATATGACCCTTAGCCAAACACACTTGTGGGATCTTACAAAACTCAATTATGCTTCTTGGATTGGAATTTATGCCCCTAGACCAAATTTTCAATGTGTCCTTGGATGGATTGAGGAGGCAAGTTCCAACTCCCCATAAAAATCTAACCTGGCCTCTGATAGATAAAATGTTAGTTGCATTGGACTCTTGACACCATATTACAACTACGAGAACCCGTCACCTATGATTATATTTCCTGGAAATTGGGTTTTTGAGGATCTCTTGAAGTAGTGTTTTGCTTAGTAAAGCACACTGCAATTTCTGAACTATGGGTTGATTTTGAATAACACAATGTCAATAGATTGTGGGTATATTAATGGTGATTTGGGTCCTGTAAAAACACACTTGTGGGAGCTTATGGAACTCAATTAGTCTACTTGGATTGGATTTTATGCTCCCAGACCAAAGTGTTAATGTGTCCCTAAATGAATTTCAGAGGTTAGATTCAACTCATCATAAAATTTTAACCGGGGTTCTAATGGAAAAACCATTAGTTATGTTGGACTCCTAATACGGGATTACAACTAGGGGTTCTTATCCCCTATGATTATGTTTTCTAGAAAAAAGTTTGGTCAAGGATCTCTAGAACTAGGTTTTTTCTTAGTGAGGCACAATTGCAATTTCTAAACTAGGGGTTGATTTTGAAGAACATTGTGTCGAGTGATTATGGGTAGTGTGTTCATTTGGGCCTTATATAGAAACACTTTTTGGAGATTACAAAACTCAATTGTGCTACTCGGATTGGATTTTATGCCACTGGAACAAATTCTTAATGTGTCCCTAAGGAGGTGAGTTGCAACTATCCATAAAAATCTAATCGATCCTTTGATGGATGAACCATCAGTTGCATTGGACTCCTGACACTATATTACAACTAGGGACACCAGCCCCCTGTAATTCTATTTCCCAAAAAATAATTTTTTTCTGGGATCACTAGAACTGAAGTTTTGCTAAGTAAGGCATAATGCAAGTTTAGAACTAGGGGTCAATTTTGAGGAACACTGTGTCGGGTGATTGTGGGTAGCGTGGTCAAGTGGGACTTGGAAAAATAAACTTTTAGGAGATTAAATAACTCAATTATGCTGCTAGGATTGTATTTTATGCCCTTGGACCAATTTGTCAATGTGTCCTTGAATGGCTTTAAGAGGCGAGTGACAACTCACCATAAAAATCTAGTCGGGCCTCCGATGTATGAAAATTCAGTTGTGTTGGAATCCTGACATCGAATCGTATGTAAGGGAGCCCCTCCCTTTTGATTTTGTGTAACATCCCAAGTTTTAATCCACACGAATCTTAATGTAATTGTATAAATGTGAATTAGGCTGGTGATCTGATATGTTGGGGCGAATAGCCCATGTTGATTTTAACACGATATGAATTATATGTTATGTGCATTAAAATAATTAAATAGGTAATAATTGTTGGTTGTGATGAAAAATGGATGAATAACAAAGGAATCCTATGAATCCATAAGAGAGAGGGGTCCAAGGGGGAATTATTGATGAGTATTAATCCAACCTACATTCCTTAATTATTATTATTATTATTATTATTGTGTAAATATTCTATTTGTTGTTGTGTGTTCCTAAATCCAACCATTAAACTCATGTAAGAAGGTGGGTGTGACGAGTCACATCCCATAGTTATTGGAGAGAATGGGAATCAATACAATCAGTTTGGGGAAGACTGTAAGTCAAGTCAAGCAAACAAACAAAGAGAGGAAATTTTTATGGAAAAGGGAACAGTTTTTGGACAGCCACGTTTTTTCATAGAGGGCAGTGTTTAGTTGCGTATTTTGGACAACAAGAGAGAATATGAGTGTTGGGAAGAGAACTAACCATGTTGGGATTGAAATAAACCATTGTTTGGTTGTGTTTTATGTTGAGAAAGAGGCCTATGTGCCTGTAAAATTAGGTTGTAAGCATGTGAAATTTTTTTATGTGGAGAAAATAACTCAAGATCCTTGTGAGGGATGTTGTGATAAATCCTAGAGTAGATGGGAGGATTCTTGATAGGTCATGTGCATTGGAGACATAGAGGGAAGTGGGAAGGCCCAAGGGACTATGTGCAGTGAAGGGGGATTCCATTCCTTAGGTTTTCCAGAGTGTGGGGAACATAGAGGAACATGGGTTTTTGGGTTGTTGTGTGTGGGGAGTGGATGACTAGAGGGACATATCTCCTTGTGAACTAATAGATTCAACTAAGGGGTGGCTTGTTGTTGAGAGAAAGTAAATTGCAATGTCTATGGCTGGGAGTTTCATCCTTTGTATACAACCAATTGGTTAACTATTAACAAATAAGTTCTTTGTTGTGTTTATTATGATATTCCCTTCTGTAAATGGTTATATGGATGTTGTGAGTTTCTAATTGCTTGAGTTGCTACATTCATATTTTAATATATGTTGTTAGATGCATTTAGAACTGTGGTATTAATCAACATGGTTAAATTTGTGTGTGACCTGTAGCTGGTAAGCTACAAGAATTTAACTAAGTATAAAATATTAATTTTAACATGTATTCTACCCATAATGTTGCTCAACTGGAGGTTGGGTATGTTACAATATGGTATTAGAGCCCTCAGGTTACAACAACAAGATTGTATGGTCCAGGGCGAGGGGAAATTTAGAAAATTCATTGTTACATACTTGTCTATGAGAATTTGGGGGAAAAACAAAGAAAATCAGAGAGAAAACCACAAATTCATAAGCAAGATTCAGGTTTAAGTGAATTGTATATGTTTAAGAGGTCCAATGGAGCCACTCTGCAAAGTTGTCGAGTTAAATTTGACCTAGAAGGTAAGCAATCTGAGTTTTAATGGTCGTTGTACTATTTTACTAAGTTTAGTGAATCAACAGTCAAGATCATATTTGATCTCGAGATCAACAGATGAGATTCACTTTTATAAATTTAAAAATTCATAAGGTTTCTTCCACTTGAAAGGTTGAATAGATCAATTGCCAGGATTCATTTTAACTATTGGGAAAATGGATCATATCAACAGTCTATATTCATTTCAATCATTGGAAGGTTCGATCTGATCGATGGTCAAGACTCATTATAGTTTTGGTCCACAAATTCCAGGTGTTGAATTTCACCAAGAGAAATGGTCTACAACCGATGGTCAAGTCAACCGAATTAGCAAAGAGTTTCACTCGGACCGAAAGAAATCTCCGACGGCCGAGTGTTGGCCAAATACAACAAAGTGTTTTCAATCAACGATGGCTGATGGGCCGATGGTCGGGCATCATCAAGATTAAACAAAGTGTTTGATCGAGTAGAGAGAAAATTTTGATGGTCGATGAACTAATGGTCGGGCGTCATCCTATTCGGTGAGGTGTTTGGGTCGTCCAAAAGAAAAAATTGATGGATGATAAAGGAAAGAGGGTGATGATATGTCATTCCACATTTGCATCCACGTGTCATGCTATGTCATGCCATGTCATCCAATTTGACACATCAATATGATGTGTCATTCCACATCAACATCCACATGTCATACCATGTCATCCCAGAAGTTGGCAATGATGGATGGTCGGGTCAACCAAATTGGGGAAGTGTTTTCAACAGTCAACGTGGATCGATGATGTTTAGGTGTCGGACGAATTGGTGAGGAGTTCCAATATCCAATGAAAATAATTGACGAGGGATGGTTGGGTAGGTCATTTTAGCATCGTGCTACGAATCATTTGTATAGAAAATGGGTTGATGGTCGACGACTAGGTCGGTAGTTTGGGAAAAATGTTCTGCGTATGTAAAGGAAAGTGTCGGTCACTAATGGTAGATGGAGAGAAGATAAAATACTGAGATTCCATGCAATTTGAGATCAATGGCTCATATTTAAAAGGTTTTTACTACAAGAAAAAATAATTCTTATATGAAATTTTCTGAAATTTTCATCTTTTTGAAGGTCATTAACTTGCGGGGTGATTTTGTAGCCTTAAAGGAGATTTTTAGGAAATAAAAACCCATGATAATATAGTGGACAAAGGTACACCTTGTCTCTGAATCTTAAATAAAATATCTTGAAGACATATTTCCAACAAGCTAAGTCATTCATAAAACAGAGCTCGTATGAGAAAGTTACATCTGAAACAATCAAGGTAAAATTTTTAGCACCACTTTACTTCCAGACGACATAAATCCTTGCTCAAAATTATATTTTTGGCACAAGAGTAGTCCATGGAAATTTATTGAACCAAAAACGAAAACAACAAATCCATATTTGTAATATGGTTAAACAAAAATGTGTAGGTCCTCCTCTTTATTTCATTGTCATTAGTAGAAGTAAGAAGAACAAGATTTCAGTAGAGGTCGTCAAGTGGATGGAATTTCCAATGACACTGCACCCACATCCCTACACCATCGATTGGCTTCACCAAGGAAGAGATCTTCGTGTCAGCCAACAGTGTCATCTGTCAACAACATCAAGACTTTCAAAGATGAGGTATTGTGTGATATTGTTCCCCTTGAAGTTTGTGATGTTCTTTTAGGAAAACCATATTTGTGGAAGTGTCATGTTGTGTATGAGTCTAGACCTCGTAGTGTTATTATTAATTTGGGTAGAAAATTGTACAGGATACCAGAGGTAGCATCTCCTACCGCTATTTCTTTAATCTCTGCTAAGAAATGCAGTAAGGGCATTTCACATACCACAAAGTTCATCTTCTTTGTGCCCTGTCCTGTGCTCACAGTAAGCAGAGGGTCGTTGCCACATCCGTGGCCTCTACATAGTGTCTCTCTTTGCAGCAGAAGAAAGTGGATAGGATCGTGGAAGAATACAAAGACCTCTTATCCTAACCCACCGGGGTACCGACGCACTACCAAGTCAAGCATCTAATTGATCTGACCCCTGATGCAACTCTACCTAATGTACTAATCTATCATCGCTCGTTGATGGAAAATGACGAAATCAGGCATCATATCCAAGAGATTCTTCAAAAGGGGCACATCAGACCCAGCTCATCCCCTTGCAGAAGCTCGAATGTACTGGTACAGAAGAAGGACGAGACTTGGTGACTCTGCATTGATTACAGAGCCTTAAACAAAATCACAGTCACGAACTGGTACCCAATTCCCAGGATTGATGACCTTCTTGAACAACTCAAGGAGGAAAAGTTCTTTAGCAAGATTGACCTAAATTCTTGCTACCACTAGGTTCCCATCGAACCAACTAATGTATGGAAGACAACCTTCAAATCTAAAGAAGGTCTCTTGGAATGGTTGGTCATTCCCTTTGGCTTAACAAATGCACCAACCAATTTCATGAGGTTGATGGATGATGTATTGAGACACTTCACCAACTCTTTTGTGGTGGTATATTTGGATGACATCCTCATCTTCGAAAAACCTTGGGAGGAGAACATGTGGTATATTTAACAGGTTTTGAGCACTCTGCAGCAACACCAACTATATGCCAACTTGGAAAAATTCTCTTTTGGCATGAACAAGGTCCAATACTTGGGATACATTGTTGATGAGCATTGGGTACATGTTGATCCAGCTAAGATCCAAGTCATCCATGACTGGTCAGCCCCGACCACACTAACTGAGATTCGAAGCTTCTTGGGACTGGATAACCTCTATTGACGGTTCGTGTTGGGATTCTCCCATATTGCATGGGACCTCAACCAGGTGACCAAGGGCAGTGGCAGGGTAAAGTTCGTGTGGGGGAAGGAACAACAATGAGCATTCGATGATCTGAATCATCTATTGTGCTCAGCTCCAATACTCTCATTGCTAGATCTACAACAACCGTTTGAGATTGATACTGATGCATCTGACTATGTTTTAGGCACAATTCTCACTCAGCACAGTCATCCGGTGGCATACCATAGTGAGAGACTCTCAGATATTATTCGGAAATACCCCACCTATGACAAGGAAATGTATTCCAATGTACAAGTCTATCATTAATGGAAACATTACATTTTGGGGAAAGAGACGATCATCCACACTGATCACAAGCCTCTTCAGTTCATATAGACACATGGGAAATTTTAGAACGACCGCCATCGGAAGTGGTCCACCTACCTGCAACAGTTCCATATTAACATCAAGTATAATACATGGATCTCAAATTGTGTCGCGAACTGCCTTAGTCGATCTCCCGTGGCTGCACTCACCACTGTGCTCCATTCTTTTCAACATGAGGAATATGAGTGGCCCCAACTTTATCAACAAGATTCATACTTCACCACCACCTATCAGCTCTTGGGTACAATCATGACTGTCATCGATTTTCACATTCAGGACAGACTATTCTGCCATCTGGGCCATCTCTATGTTCCTATAAGTGAGCATGCAAAGATGATTTGGGAAGCCCAGTACAGTCAGATGGAAGGACATTTTGGCATGGAGAAAATTATGTTCGTTCTTCAGAAACACGTTTAATGGCCAAAACTTCGACAGGAAGTTAGCAAGTATATCAAATCTTGCACTGCCTGTGCCATTTCCAAGCCAGCCATCAAGAAGTAAGGCTTATACACCCCTCTTCCTACTCCCAAGAATCCTTTGGAATCCATATCAATGGATTACATGTCTGATCTTCCATCCACCAAGTAAGGCAATGTCTGTGTATTCGTGGTCATTGATTGGTTTTCGAAGATGGCCATCCTCACAACATGCAAGAAGAATATCACAATGACATATACTGCCAAGATCTTCTTTGAACGAGTGTGGGTTCATTTTGGGATACCACATACCATCATCTTCGACCGAGACCTCAAGTGCCTCAACACATTTTGGTCGATTCTCTGGTCCCTGTTGGACACCAAGCTCACTAAATCCACTTCTTTCCACCCACAAACAGACAACCAAATAGAGGTTGACAATTAGATGATTGTGCACATCCTGTGCATGTAAAAATCTAAGCATCCACATACATGGGATGAGAGTCTCCCCTATGTTCAACATAGTTACAATAGAGCTCTCCATAGCTCCACCTACCATAGTCCATTTCAGGTGGGGTTTGGATTCCAACCCTTGGTTCCCATTGATGTTGCACTACCTCTTGCCACCACATAGATAGTTTCTTCCCATGTTCATTCTAAGACCAAAAAAGCCACCAGATTCATTGAGCATATTCAACACATCTGCCAACAAGTTTAGGAGATTTTGCAAAAATCTAATGCTAAGTACAAGCAGTGCCATGATCAACATAGGGTGCTGCACCAGTTTCAAGTTGGAGACAAAGTCTGGTTACATTTGTAGAAGGAGCATTTGATAGGGTCCCATCGAAAGTTCCTCCCACTTCACTATTTTCTTTACACTATCACCAAGGTTGTGGGTAGTAATTCTTTTGAGCTCAACACTCCACCATTCCTTGGCCTGCACCTAATGTTCAATGTGGACCTTCTTCGACCACATTTTCCACCATTATTGGACACCTCATAGATCGCAGAATAGTTGCAACCAACAGAGCTCAACCTTGACTACATGGAACAAGCGTCCACTGATCAGATAGTGGACACACAGTTCAAGGCACTCGCCAGCAGAGGATCCAACTTTATCGGGTTGTCAAGGCAGGGAAACTCCTACACCAAGTCAAGTGGCTCACCCGAGGCCAATTCCAACATAAGTTTTCTCACCTGATGGGGGAACTCAACACAGTGGAGACCATTACTTTCTAAGGAGGGAGGATTGATCTAGTTGGATATTGGTGGCCACCCACCTATTCCAAATGGCTCCTATGTACTTCTTTGTAATTGTGGGTTCTACACTTCTGGGGTTGTCTGAATCTCTACACATATTCTAGGTGGATACTGGTGGCCTCTCATCTAATCCAACTGGCTTATTTTGTATGTTTTAATGTAAGCACATCTTTTTGTACTTCTAGGTTTTTTTTGGAGCCCTAAACAATGTTTCTTTGGCTCACCACAATCAAATTGGAGTTAGAGTTTGACGGTGTAATGTGTAGTTCTCTGAAATACATTTTTAACGGGCTATCACATGCATAAAACAAAGGTTGTATGCAAAAGTTACGACCCCGGGAAGTTGAGGTACCAACTTACCCATAGGGGCCCACATGACTTTTGGCGTTTCACCTCCTAGGGTTAGGTTTTTGGATGTCTAGGGTTTTAGCATTCATGAGTAATATCAAAAAGGCCTTTGGAGCCTCATCGTAATCATTCTGCTCAGACAGATGCACATATTAGACACATCTCTTCTTAGAGATAGCTAGCACCATTCAAGCAAACGTTTCAGTTCTACAGTTTTACAGTTTTAGCCTATTTCATTTATTCAATATAAGATATTGTTCACTAGATATTTGTGTTGTTCTTCGTATCTTTGTGTTTATTGTATTCAGTTTGTTAATCAGCTCATTTCGCTCCTAAATCTAGATCATGGAAAGAGGGAAAGAGAGAGGGGGAAAGTAGGAAGGCAAGAGAGAGAGAGAGNGGGGGGGAAGGGAGACAGAGGGGAGAGAAAGGGAGACAAATGAAAACTTAGGCATAAGATCATGCATGTGTTCCTAAAATGCACATCTATCCCTAGAGTGCTCACATGTTCCTAGAGCGCATGCACATTCCTAGAGTTCGTGCATCTTCCTAGGAGTGTGTGCGCATTCCTTCCATTTCAATTTTTTTTTTTGTGGGAATATCAACTCTAGCATACATGTTTTCCAAGTTGGTTGCCTCGGGTTTAGGTTCGAGATGACAAACCTAGTGGTTTGGTCCACAAAAACAATGAAACCTTTTTTTTTATGAATACCTCTCAATATGTATATTTTTAATGTTATTTTTTTTATAGGCTAAACACCCATTTTGGATGAAAATGAAGACACACAAATAGAGTTGATAAGTATTTTGTTTCTCTTATAACTTTTCATCAACTTAACAATTTTTTAAATAAGTTATATGCCACACTAAAAGAGATCGAGATCTACAATTTAAAAAAATAAATGTTTGATAATGTTAATACCCTCCTAGTCTAGACTAGAGCATTGTAATTTCAAAGATAATATTGACTTCCATAATTTAAAAAAAAATATAAAATTAATATTATAAATTTTGATTTTTTTTTTAAAGATATAAAATTAATATAAAATTTCACATAGTTATTCACAAATTCTATAAATAAAAATTATATATTGGAAATCTAATTCAATTTCCTATATTTCATCTTTTTATACCATATTCAAATTCATTGTAAATATACATTGAATAATCCATCCAAATTAATATATTGTTATTTTTGCATGTTTGCATTGTCACTAACATGAGAGTCCATACTCTTAAATAAAAAATCTAAAATAAATTTCATTTCAAATTTAATAAATAATTTTTTATTTGTAACTATATGTCCACTTTAACTTCTTTATCATGAAATAAACTATTTTACATAAAAAAAAAAAAATCTCTTCATTTTAATGCATAAAAGTTTATTTTTAATTAATATTTAAATCACTTTAAATTCATTATAATATCTCATATATGAGACCAATAATTTTCAAATAAACTAATTTATAGTTCGCTAATTTTTCGCGATTGTATAAATTACAAAATATTTTTTTATATAAAGAAATTTATAGATCACTAATTTTTCGTGACCGTGTAAATTGTAAAATAATTTTTATGTAAACAAATTATACTTCGCTAATTTTTCGCGACAGTTAATTTATAGTATGCTAATTTTTGCGAATGTATAAACTATAAAATATATTTTTATGTACACAAATGTAGAGTTCGCCAAAAGGTTCAAAATTGCCAACTCTAGTTACTCCTGTAACAATTGTTTTAAATGTTTAAATGAATATTTTGTGAGATAGTTTTTGGTAATGACAGCTATCGTCACTATCTACGTCAACATATGTATAGCTAATTTTTCGCGACCGTATAATCTCCAATGTTGTGCAGCAATGATAAAGAAACTTCAGTACATACCCAGACTTTATACAAAAGAATAATCGCTCAAATGCAAAAGCCAAAACCTAAGAGGGTGACGAGCTCTAGTAACTAGGGGTTCGGTATGGACATTTTCGTAAATAAAGAATTATGAGAAATAAAAAATAAGTATTACAAACTATTGCATGTAATTTTTTTTAACTATTTAAAATAATGGAAAGAGGGAAATTAGTATATTTAGTTTAAAACTAGGTAAATTTATTTTGGATGAATGAAATTGTAATAATAAATATTAATATTACATAGTTTAGTTATATGAAATCAAATTGATATATGAGAGTTCCTTGTTTGTGGGAGAAGGGATTTTTTCCTTCTCAATTTGATTCCTAAAGTTTAGGGAGTATACAAATCATATAGTTTTCAAGTAGAAAACACATATACTTAACCATTAAACCTACTCATATTCTAAACTTTTTAATACTTCATTTATCTTAAATTGAATTTATAATTTCAAAAAAAACTCCAAATTATAATTTAACAAAAGAAATTTCATTTCACATTTTACTAGTTTTTCATATAGATTTATACCTTGTAATGAACAAATTCCAAGTTTAAAATGAATTTATATTATTTTTAATTATTACATTAATATTAAAGTTTTCTTTTATTTTGAATTTGTAAAAGAGATTAGAAAACAATATTTTAGGAAAAGACCTAATAATGTTTACATAAGTATAATTAAGCGATACATAAGTGTGAATTTGCTTACAATGTCAAGTTTGATTGTAAGTAAAAGGAGAATCTGTTTTTTTCAAATCTCTTTATATTAGTAAATATAAATAAGTGCACTTTACATCATCTTCGACCATGGTCTTTCTTGGCACACCTGCCTCCATATTCTATTCATATACCAAAGCCTTTACAAAAAGGAGATTACTAAGAGAAGCCAAAAACACACAAAAAAAAACACATTTCTTTTCAGTCCCAAAATCGTGAGACAAAGGACTCTTTCCATAGGATAAGATCCAAACACAAAGAAACTACAAAAAATAGATAAGTTTCCATCCAACAACAATGATACCAATTTTTACTTGGGGTTGACCTCGGGATGTGAAAAACTAGGAATGACAAACTTAGTTAAAATAGATTGATGAAAAGGGTAGGCCTCTCATTTCCATCAACCCACTGACTGAATTCTAACTTGCCTTCAGTCTTTGAAAGTGCCTTTTTCGAGAGAAAATCTGCATCCATATTTAGCTCCCTGTAGACATGGGTGAACTGGATCTCTCTAAACATGTTTTTTAGCAATTTTATTCTATCCATCCAACCCATCAAGGAGGCGATCTATAGTTTGCCTATGTCCTTCAACCACTCATCTTTGAGTCACCAATTACCTGGAAAACATCAAGATTCAAGAGTTGCGCTAAGAAAAGAGTCGCCCATGCTCCCAATAGTTCGACCCTCGTGTTTGTCCCATGTCCACAATTAAAGGTCCACTTATAGAGAATCTTTATAATGACATGTCTTAGGAGTACATTTCCATTTACTTTGACTCAATCTTAGTAAAAATAAATAGTTTTTTAAAAAATTGACTAAGAAAATTATGAGCAAGAAGTATATGGTTGAGAGTAAAGCCAAGCATAGTAAATTGGCTAGGAACCATCTAATCTTATAGCAAACATCATTTCCATTACAAGAATCTATAATATAAGAAGTGAAAGGTCTAGGTAGTCTAGACATTTGATTAGATTTTGATGATATAGATTTATTTAAAATTTTGGATGATTAGATTTTGATGATATGGATTTATTTAAAATTTTGGACAAAATTTTAAAAAACACGATTCCACTATAAACACGTATAGATCTATTTAAAATTTTGGAGAAAACAACTTTTAGAGACATCAAAATGTCGATCAATTTTTAATGATATGAATTTATTGAAAATTTGGCCTATATTAAACAATTAAACAATGCCTTGTAATCTCCCAGTTTTATCATAACACTATCATTTATAATAATAATAATTTCGTTAAAAAATACAAACTATAATATAAAATTCAAATCCATTATTTGCGTCATGGTTTATCACCATCTGTATGTTGATGATAATAATCTCTTAGTTTAATCTATGAATCACAAAAGATGTAAAGTTTTATCATGAATGACCATTCAATTTCGTAAACGGTTTAATAGAATATTGTATTTATCTTTGTCAATGCAATTAAATAAATAAACATCACCTAAGTTTTTGGAGTTAAATGTTTAATTTAAGAAGAAACGCGTGCTTAGGGGACAACCACGTTATCACACACCATTGCAATGACCTAACAGGAGGTGCACACCTCGATCTAATTGCTAGCACGTCGTAGTACTTGTCAATAATAAGAAAATATAAAATAGGCCCGCCTTTCATTTTCGACTTTGCAAGTGGATCTTGAATATCATTTAATTTATGAAACAAGAGCCTGGTCACATGAGGTATTGTTTTTTCCATATGACTAAGGGCGGGTCGTCGGCCAATGGGAATTGAGCGTTGAAATAGGCAACACGCTTCAAAGGGCCGTTTACGTAGGGGGGAGGGAGATAGTTAGGTAGTGAAGATTTGAATACAGACGAATCTGTGCACGCAAATCCGATGCGCAAAAAACGCTTTTGCAGCGCTTTATAGTTCCGGGGTCGCCCCGCTCATACCTTTTCTCGTGACAGTATCCTTGGATTTTGAAATCCTATTCTTTTGGGGATTTGTACTTGGTCTCGCCTGCACCAATCTTAATCTCCAGTTTCCTTTAGAGTTTAAAATCCAATCTTTTTGACTGACGAATAAAGTTTGAAATCCGATTTTTTTTGGGGATCGTACTTGATCTGAGACACATCAATCTAGCTTCTTTATAATTTAAAATCAAATCTTTTTGAATAAATGTTATTTATGTCTAACCATATTAAATTTGGACAAATCACGTAGTAACGAGCGTGAAATTCACTCGAAAAAAGCTGGATGTAGCTTGCATTGTAAATGACTTTATAATATTTATAAACTCGAGGAATTTTTTCTTTGAAAAAACGAGCGTGAAATTCCATCCCTAAACCCCAACACAAACTTTCGGGACACCTGTAGGTTTATCCCACAAGCTTCTTTCGCGGTAATTCTTTTAGATGGTGATTCTTAAGGCACTGGGTATGGTGATGTTATTATAACTTTAATTGTTTATTTTTATATTTTGTAAAAATCAATTGTTTATTCTTATATTTTATAAAAAGCTTTTAAAAACTGATACAGTGAGTTCTCTACATTTTTATTTTGTGAGCCACACTCCATATTGATAAGCATAACTCAAATTTCTTGTAATATGGAGCTTGTTTATTGGTAAACTAGATAACCCACTAAAAGTAGCTTCAAAGTTGAGTTGGCAAGGATTTTTTTTCTTATCATAAATAGGATGGGAAGTGGATTTAGGTGTCTGCCCTATATGAGCTGTGCATTTTACATTTCGTTCAACAAATTTATTAAAAAAACGTTTTATAAATTTAGGTGAAACAATTTGGGTAAACCGTAAACAAAATTGCAAAAAAAATTACAAGCATGGTAAATTTGGAAATTCCAGGTCTGGTTGCTGGTCTTTCCTGCTGAAGGAGTCTGAACTATTTACTATATAAATGGATCAGCAGCTCGTGGAATTATAAACTTCAGGTCATTCAAGCCCCATTGCATACCGCTCAAGTGCCCGCTTCTATGGACGCCATTGATCATGTTTTGGCTCATGGCGGGCAACAGATCAACTCGTCACGTGAGTCTGCAGCAGCAGCCGCCCACGAGCTCCAGCTTTATGAGATGATACTCTGTGCTGCCAAGCCCATGGCCTTAAAAGCGGCCGTGTTACTTAACATTCCTGACATTCTCGCTACAAGAGGTCCTCTTTCCGTTGAGAAGATTGCTTCTCACATTGCGGCTGCTAATTCGACATCTACTAGTAATTCCCATGTGGATGTGGGATATCTCTACAGAATTCTGAGGTTTCTTGCTTCTTATGGTGTTTTTACTGAACAAGGAGAAGCCGATCAGGCAGACGATGCGGACACTAAGAAAATAAAGTACGGCTTGACGGCCATTTCGAAGCTGCTGGTGCAGGATGGAAATCAGCAATCCTCTGCGCCTTTTCTGCTCCTCGCAGCCGACAAAGTCTACCTGGAGGCTTATCAACATTTGCACGATTCTGTCTTGGGAGGATGCCACCCATTCAACAAAGCTTATGGTATAAGTCCCTGGGAATATGTTGGCAAAAATCCTCAAACTAACCGAACTTTCAACGAGGCCATGGCCACTAACAGTAGCGCTGTCATGGCTTCCGTGGCGAAGATATATGAAGATGGCTTTAAGAAAATAAAATCGCTGGTAGACATTGGAGGAGGTACGGGATCTTCCTTGTCCATGATTGTGAAGGAACATCCATACATTCGTGGCATTAATCTCGATCTCCCCCATGTAATCGCTACTGCGCCTCCTATAACTGGTAAGTTTTTTTAATGTTGGTCACTATCAATTTAAATTTGTGGATGTAAGATTTATAGAAAGTTATAACAGGGAATGAATTGGTGTTGCAGGAGTAGAGCATATGGAGGGTAATATGTTCGATAAGATACCTTCTGCTGATGCAGTCATGATGAAGGTGATAAATTCTTCTATGGTTTTGCATTTGCTAACAAATTAAATTATGCTACTATTATTATTCTTACATCTTGAGGCATTATAGAAATTCTATCATTATTATTATTGCAGTGGATTTTGCACGATTGGGAGGACGAGAAGTGTGTGAAATTGCTGAGAARAAGCTAMGAGGCAACGCCAACAGACGGGAAGGTCATAATTGTGGAGGCAGTTGTTSASGAAGYTSAAAGTATGTCGAGGCGATTGGGATTGTTATTTGATATAACGATGATGATTTATACAACGGGTGGGAAGGAAAGAWCARARGAAKAATATAAAGTGTTGTTCCAGAGATCAGGCTTCCCCAGCTACAGGATCATCAAGTTGCCTTTCCTTCMAGCTCTCATARTGCTCTCCAAATCCTAAGAATCTGTTTTTATTGCGCTTAATGTTACCAGATTATTGTTCTTAATGTTATTCCTTCAACCTCTCATAGTGCTCTCCAAATCCTAAGAATCTGTTTTTATTTTGGTTAATGTTACCAGATTATTGTTCTTAATGTTATTCCTTCATAGTGCTCTCCAAATCCTAAGAATCTGTTTTTATTGTGCTTAGTGTTACCAGATTATTGTTCTTAATGTTATTCCTTCAAGCTCTCATAGTGCTCTCCAAATCCTAAGAATCTGTTTTTATTGTGCTTAGTGTTACCAGATTATTGTTCTTAATGTTATTCTTTCAAGCTCTCATAGTGCTCTCCAAATCCTAAGAATATGTTTTTATTGTGCTTAATGCTACCAGATTATTGTTCTTAATGTTATTCCTTCAAGCTCTCATAGTGCTCTCCAAATCGTAAGAATCAATCCTAAGAATCTGTTTGTATTGTGCTTAATGTTACCAGATTATTACATTCTTAATGTTATTCCTTCAAGCTCTCCAAATCCTAAGAATCTAGTTTTTATTGTGCTTAATGTTACCAGATTATTGTTCTTAATGTTATTAAGATAGATAAATTCCTAGGGTGGAACTTTAATTTTAAAGGCTTTCAATATTATATCAAAGTTTACATCTTTCCTGATTTATCTTTCAAAAGATTTGGGATGAATGAAGATACATATTTTTGTTGCAATTGTCTTTTGTGAGAAACCGGAGGTCGACGGTCATTCGGGGTTCAGCGTTGCTCGATGCAAAAACAAAACACACCCAGAATTGCCGAATCACGAAATCGCGAGAAGCCTATGGGGCCCAGTACTTTGAGCTCCAGGGTTTGCAAAGACCCAACGTAAAAACAAAACGAAATTGCAATTGCCGAATTGCGAAACGTGAATAAGTTGTGGGCCCACCAATTTCGTGTTTCAGCGTTTGGGAGAACAAAAGAACTCCACCCACTTTAAACGAGTAAACTCCAAATGCCGAAAATGAAAAACACGAATAGAGTTTACAAACTCAATAAATGCATAATAACCAATTCGATTAAAAAATGTTTCCCAAAAATCTTATGTGTGTATAAATTACAATTTTAAATGTGGTATTTAAACACTAACAAAATGCCCCTTGGATCTTCTAAAAGGTTTAATCAAGACGGTGTTGGTGTTTGGTTGCCTTGAAAAGTTAAGGCGGCCACTGTTTAAGGTAATATAAGACAAAATTGTAATCGGTGGTTAATCCTCAAGTCTTGAAGAGTCAAGACGGCCACCGATTCATCGTTTGCAAAGAGGCGGTGAAATGATTATTTTCTTACACACTCCCTCTTAATCATTTCAGAGAAAAAAAACCTAAAACATGTAAAACAAAATTGCTGTAAACAACGCATTACAGCTTGCAGACCCCAATATTTCTTCTATGAATTTTAAACAGTTCAATTCCCAAAGGCTTCGTAAATATGTCTGCAAATT
Organism: Picea sitchensis; assembly: GCA_010110895.2. Lineage (NCBI taxonomy): Eukaryota > Viridiplantae > Streptophyta > Pinopsida > Pinales > Pinaceae > Picea > Picea sitchensis. Next base: position 38,487 of record SNQJ01S0146859.1, on the reverse strand, counting down.
GTTCTTCAAACCTGCAGAATTGAACATAAATTTATTTTCCATTTACCACTTCACGAATGAAATGATACCTCGTATCAATGTGCTTACTCTGTTTGTGAAAGACGTGATTCTTTGACAGTGCAATGGCAGATTTATTGTCACAGACAATTTGGGTTGCATCATTCTAGTCATGCAACAATTCATTCAAGACCCTTCTCATCCACACAGCTTGACATGCAGCTGCAACTATTGCAACATACTCTGCCTCAGTGGAAGATAGAGTCACAATGGGTTGTTTCTTTGATGCCTATGCCACTGCTCCAAATCCAAGACTGAACACATACCCAGATGTGTTTTTCTTGTCATCAATGGAACCTGCAAAATCACTATCAGTATATCTGATCAGCTCAAATTTTAAACTTGCTCTGTATCGGATACCAAAGTCAGTTGTTCCAGCAACATATCTCAGGATCGTCTTTCTTGCTTGCCAATGAGTACTCTTCGGAGTGTCCATGAATCTCGAAATCAAACTTATAGCGAACATGATATCAGGTCTGGTTGTTGTTAAGTACATAAGGCTTCCAACCAGCTTCTTATACAGAGTTGGATCAACATATGATCCCTCATCATACTTTCTCAGTTTAATACCAATTGCCATTGGTGTTGCAACTGGCTTGCAATTGAATATTCTAAACCTTTTCAACACTTCATTTGCATAGTTAGTTTGACAAATGAAAATGCCATCATCAGATTGATCCACTTCAATTCCAAGAAAATATTTCATCAATCCTAAATCAGTCATCTCAAACTCTATTTTCATGGCATTTTTAAGGTCTTCTACAAATAGATCTCCAATAAAAATCAGGTCATCAACATACAAACATACAATCAAAATTTTATCTTCCTGGTTTACTTTTGTATACAGAGTTGGTTCACTTGGACTTCTGCTGAATCCAACACTGATTAGGTATTCATCAATCTTGCTATACCATACTCTGGATGCCTGCTTCAATCCATATAAATCCTTTCTTAACTTGTAAACTTTATCTCTATGCTTATCAATCTCATAACCTGGAGGTTGTCTTACATAAACCTCTTCTTTCAAATATCCATTCAAGAATGCAGACTTGATGTCCATCTGATGCATGATCCATCTATTCTGAGTTGCAATAGCTAAAACCATCCTCACAATGTCAATTCTTGCTAAAAGAGCAAATGTTTCATTGTAATCAATACCAGGTTGTTGACTAAACCCCTGAGCTACAAGTCTTGCCTTGTACTTTTCAACTTCATCATCTGCATTCAACTTCATCTTATAAACCCACTTAACACCAATATTGTTCTTACCTTCAGGTAAATTTACAAGATCCCAAGTGTTATTTATTTCAATGGAATCAATTTCTTCATCCATTGCTTTTATCCAGACATCCTTTTTAGCAGCTTCATCAAAACTTATAGGATCACATTCCATTCATGCAAAATTTGAAATCTGATCTACTTATTCATTCCGATCATACAATTCTCTTAATCTTCTAGTCTTCTATCCTTTAAATCTGTTTCTTAATGAAGCTAAAGTGGGATTTGATTCACTACTTACCTGTGAATCTGATTGATGTCCACCATGTCCAAATGGCTCACCACACTCATGAGTTCTTGGCGTTCTAAATTGAGATAGGATGAAATCTTATGCTTACCTTGTTGGACTTCTTGCTGCAGGCATATGTGCATGTGGAACCATGTGTCCATCTCCATCAGCCTGCTCAGCTCCATCATCATCTTCACGGGGTAACACAGCTCCCTCTGAAATTGATTTGTCAATACTTCCATCCCAGGCTTCATCTTATTTAAATTGAACATCTCTGTTGATTACATATTTCTGGGTGATGGGATTGTAGAGTTTATATGCCCTAGAATCTTCACTGTATCCAACAAAGATACATCTCTCGCTTCTGTCATCCAACTTCCTCCTCATTTCTGCAGGTACATGGGCAAATGCAACACATCCAAAAATCCTGAAATGAGAAACATTGCAAGGCTTACCACCCCAGGCTTTTTGAGGTACACGATCCCTCACGGTCTTGATCAGACTTCTATTCAAGATAGAAACAGAGAAAAAACCCGCATCTCCCCAATATTCATTTGAAAGATGCTTCTCTTTCAACATGCTTCGATCCATATCCATGATGGTCTCATTCTTCCTTTCAACTACTCCATTCTGCTGTGAAGTATATCGAGCAGTAAACTGCCTTTTAATTTTATGAAAACCACAAAATTCAATAAATTCATTCAGTTTATATTCACCTCCTCTCTCAGACATTAAGATTTTAATGGTTCGACCACTCTCATTCTCAACCATAGACTTAAACTTCTTAAAAACGTCAAAGGCTTCAGATTTTTGTTTCAACAAATACAACCAAGTCTTCCTACTGAAATTATCAATAAAAGTCATAAAATAAACAAAACCATTCAAAGAAGATGTTTTCATAGGTCCACATAAATCTGTGTGGACAATTTCCAATGGAGCTTTTGCTCTATAGGAAACACCTGAAACAATTCCAATGGAGCTTTTGCTCTATAGGAAACACCTGAAACAAACTTCTCTCTGTGATGCTTCCCAAGTTTACAACTCTCACAAAAGTTTGCAGGTTGGTGAATACAAGGTAACCCCTTTACCATCTGCTTCTTCTGTAACAGATCTAAGCCACCAAAATGTAAATAACCATATCTCAAATGCCATAACCAAGATTCACCTAAACTTCCAGCTTTATAAGCATTCAAAGAACCACTCAAATCATTTCTCGTAACAAGTGGAAACATTCTATTCTTGGTCATCTCTACTCTTGCAATCAACTGTTTGTTGGATAATTTATCATAAATTGTACATACCTTGTTCTCGAAAAACATTCTATACCTTTTCTCCAACAGTTGTCCAACACTAATAAGATTGCATTTTAAACCAGGCACGAAATAAACATCATCAATATTTCTTCTCTGATTATTCTTAGTGTAGACTGGAACTACACCTTTACCATTAACTATATCCTTACAATCATTTCCCAGTTTTACTTCAGACTGAATACTTTTGTCGATAAATGAAAATAAATCCTTATTACCAATCATGTGGTTACTGCAACCACTATACAAAAACCAAATATCATTAGCACTTTCCTGAGTGACATTACAAGTCAAGAACACAGGATTTTGATCATACTCAGACTCATTTGTAATATGTGCAGACTGCTTTCCAACATCTGCCTATTTCTTCCAACATTTGTTAGCAAAATGCCCAAACTTCTTACAATAATAACATTGTACTTTAGATTTATCATACCTCTGATTTTCTTACTGCCAGGGTTTGCTGCTGCTCCCTCTTAAATTAGGAGGATTTTGCTGGGACTTCTGCTCAGACTATGATTCAGCTCTGTTGTCCCTTCGACCAGAAAATCAACCTCATCTTCCATAATTATAAGACCTTCCTCTGCCTCTGCCTCTGGTAATATGCAGTTGTGATTTGAAGGCATGCTCCAACGATCCTTCTTCATATCTAGACATCCTAGATTCATGAGCAATAAGAGAACCAGTTAACTCATCAATTTGCATTTGACTTAAATCCTTAAATTCCTCTATGGGTACAACAACAGGTTCAAACTTCTTGGGAAAACTTCTCAACACTTTCTCAATAACTCTTTTATTTTCAATATCATCTCCATATTGTCTGCGCTGGTTCACAACACTCATTACTTGAGTCATAAAAGTATCAACACTTTCATTAGCCTTCATCTTCAGATTTTCAAAATCCCTTCTCAAGTTTTGCAACTTGACTGTCTTCACCTTGGACACACCTTGATAACAGGTTTCAAGAATGTCCCAAGCCATCTTCGAAGATGCAGCACTAGAAATCTTCGTAAAAATGGATTCATTTAATCCTTGCTGGATTAATCCAAGAGCTTTGTTATCCTTCTTCCTGTTTTCCTTCAGTAAAACATGGTCAACATTAGAGAGAGTCAATTCTGTTGTAGCATCAGTTGGCTTAGCATAACCATCAATAACATAAGTCCACAAATTGGGAGAACGCAAAATCGTCCTCATCCGAATATACCAAGAATCATATGAATTCGCGCTCAGGATAGGAACCTGAATCTGAGAAGCACTGCTACCAGACACAACCATTTATAAAAATTGAAGGAAATCAAATAAACTCTAGCTCAGTAAAATTGCGCACCGATAGGAACAATCTACAATCAATTAAGCGCTTGCAGGATGAAATAAGCAGGCTCTGATACCAAATGTGAGAAACCGAAAATCGGTGGTCAATCAGGGTTCGAGGTTCGGCGTTTACAAACGCTCGATGCAAAAACAAAACACACCCAGAATTGTCGAATCGTGAAATCGCGAGAAGCCTATGGGGCCCAGTACTTCGGGCTTCGGCGTTTGCAAAGACCCAACGTAAAAAAAAAATGAAACTGCAATCGCAGAATTGAGAAACGTGAATAAGTTGTGGGCCCACCAATTTCGGGTTTCGGCGTTTGGAAGAACAAAAGAACTCCACGCACTTTGAACAAGTAAACTCCAAATTCCGAAAATGAAAAACACAAACAGAGTTTACAAACTCAATCAAATATATATGGAGAAAATACCTACAAATGCATAATAACCAATTCGATTAAAAAATGTTTCCCAAAAATCTTCTCTGTGTATAAATTACAATTTCAAATGTAGTATTTAAACACTAACAAAATGCCCCTTAGATCTTCTAAAAGGTTTAATCAAGACGATGTTGGTGTCTGGTTACCTTGAAAGGTTAAAGCAGCCAACGTTTAAGATAATATAAGACAAAATTGTAATGGGTGGTTAATCTTCGAGTCTTGAAAGATCAAGAATACCACCGATTCACCAAAGAGGCAGTGAAATGATTATTTTATGACATCTTTTACTATTTAGAAATTAAAATGTAACACAGAGAAAATGTAATTCACATTCCATTAGTATATATGCTCTATATCCAACCTATGCAAATTAAAATATAACACAGAGAAAATGTAATTCACATTCGATCAGTGTATATGCTCTACATCCAACCTATGCCAGAGCAGGCCAATGAAACAAGCCCTCTTTTATACAGGTGAATTGTTTGAATTCACCAGCGGATAATCATCTTAACTCCCCTTTTTAAAGTATTGACAGAAAATCAATCTATTCAAGTGCAATTTGTTTTCAAATTATGGTTTTTTATCCTTTATTAATTTTTTTTTATTTGTGATTTTTTTATATGTTATTTAATTATTTAATTTTTTTTATTATGAAATTGGTTATTTATAAAATTATTTGTTTTTAAAATAAAATATTTTTATAAATAATTTATTATAATTTGAGTGGATTTAATGATTAAGAAAATGTGTTTCCTTTTAAAAAATTACAAATTCAACTCTAAAGAGATAGAATATATATACTTAGTAAATTTTAACTGTGAAATAACTACTGAAAGAGTTATTTGTTTCACAAACAATAATGTTTCATACACTAATTTAATATTTAACTTAATTGTGAACTTGTATTATAATATGTTTTAATAAAAGAATAAATAAAATTGAAAATTCATTAAATTTTTTTAATTTTTTTTTTAATTTATTAAAAACTATTCAAAATGTATATTTAAATATATATATTTTAAATTTATTAAAAACTATTCTGAATGTATATTTAAACCATTTAATAATATGTTTTTAAGTTATCTACTTGCTCTCTATACATTTAAAAAAAAATGAGGCAACCCTACGTTGAAATTGATTTGAAATCGATTTTGGGTTTTAACGTAACGTCAATCATATGTTCTCACTTTTGATGCCGCGTTAAGGATCCCTTAGCTAATATTGACCACTGAATATTCCGGAGTATTCGCTAATATTGATTTCTGAATATTCCCGAGTATGAAGATGACACCTCGTTCTTGACCACAAATAAAAAGTTTTATACACAAATTTAATAATTAGAAATTAGAAGAACACACAGGAATAACACACAAACAATAAATTGTATCATTTCATAAACAAATGGAGGTTACATATATAGCATGCAGATCACTCACTCAAGTGGATCTGATTAGCTAAAAATAGTAAACCTAGAAACTCACAGTTACAACAGTCATAGTTAACCTAGAAACTCACAGTTACAACAGTTGTAAGCATTATCTCTAACACCCTCCCTTAATGCTTACATTACAGATATCACAATCACAAATTACAAAACATAACAAAAGGTTACACCACTAGAACTTTCATCTGCCTGTCTGATCTGGTCTTTCTCAGCACTGAAACTCACTCTGCAATCACACGGCTTCCGCTCTTTCTTCTTCCTCTTCTTCGAGCTTTCCATCGACACATTTAAATTCAAAACGCCTCTGACCATCTTTCTTGCACTTGTATACTAGACAATTTGACAACTTGGCTCATCGGGGCTTCCGTTATAAAAGTTGACAATTATTGATGCATTCTATGAACTTGCCTTCATCTGTCGGATTTTTGCTTTCGGCTATCCTTC